>PVKA01007166.1:62636-79365 GCA_004027165.1 Ctenomys sociabilis | reverse complement strand
TTTTTTTTTTGTTCGTTTGTTTGTTTCAGAAACAAGAGAAAAGTAATCAAGTCACCTCTAGAAGCCACATTCTTAAAGGTTTCCCACATCACATTTCTTTAGAATTTGTTTTGAGATGGTGGCAAGGAGGCCCACTCCTCCACAGTGAAGTGCCCCCTCTCTCCAAAATCATTAGACATTTATATCCAGGAGACAGTCACATGAAACATCTCATGATCGTAGAAATGAGGCTAAATTTTCCAAATAGTTACTTCATGTCTTGGTTATCAAACACAACTCTCACAGGAATTTGATGTGAGATTAGAAGTCACTCGTATAGGTTAACATCAGTTTTCTACATTCACTGACTGTACCATGGTTGAGAGGGAGCTTACAGGATCAGCATCCAAGTAAAAAAACTAAAGAAGAAATATATAGAATGAATTGTGCTGACAGGTCATAGAATACCTCTTTTCTCAATTTATTATTTAGGAAATTGATCACTTTATTCTCATCATATTCACACAATATTTTCAAATTTCAACCTTATTTTTCATAGAAAATCCTTCACTGAACAAGAAGAAAAACTGACAACTTAAACTGTTAATAAAAATATTAGTTTTTATTACAGAACATCTAAGAACGCTTAGATTAGACTAAAAAAGATATATTATCCTACAGCTCAATGACAAAAAATACTCACCTGTCAACAAAAAAATTTCTCAGGTGGCAAAAGGATAAATAGAACACTGAATATGATCAAAATATAAGTGTAATGAACACCAATAAAAGGACAAAATTGTAGAAAAACTTTGTTGTATTCAAATCTCATTTTTTATTTGGAAAAAATTGCAATTGTTCAATATAAGAAATGTTTTACAATGTTCAGTAACCAGTAAACATGGTGACACATTATTTAATATGTAGAAAAAGATTCACAATTTATTAGAAAGATTTGAAAGGCTCACATATAAACAGACTACTAATTCATGATAGACCTCTTATTGTATAAAATGGCAGAAATCACCATTTGTTTAATACAGGAGACACAGGTACATACATTGAAACATGCGCCTTATGCATCATATTCCATGTATAATAAAATTATACCTCGAAATGGGAAAGATAACACTTTGAGAACTCACACTTAAATGTGGAGTGAAAAAAAAAAAAATGTTTCCCCAGACAAAAATTATGAATTAGAGGGAGAATTACAAAGTCAGAATTAGAGGGAGGAATTCAAATCTATGTTAATAAAGGGAGACAAACAAGAATTTTTTTTTGAAATGTCCAATGTATACAGTAAAAATAATTTGTGTACTGGGTAAAGATTAATGAACACATAAGAAAAACGATTAAAACATATATATTAGTCAGGAGAAACACCAAAAATAAGCAAGGCATAGCCAAAGAAAGTAGAATAGTGGACTGTAGTAGGAAGTACTTAGAATAAATGATGAAATGACACCCTTCACATCCATATTTGAATACACCAATCTACAGACCAGGGGTTTTAACCCAATGTCCAGAATATATATTGTGTGGTTATTTCTGGGGACAAATGTGATTATTTTCATATCTATAAAAAATAAACTTGAAAAAGCTTCAGCCTAACGAAGAAGCCCGTGGTCCTGATCTAGACTTGAGTAAATATGAAATATAGTGAGACAAAGCAAACAAACAAAAAAACAAACCCTCACATACAATGCCTTTCTGTGCAATTTCTATAGCAGTCACTTATTCAGCATTCAAGAATTCAAAACTGAAAGAATATTTTATAGTGACAATGACACATGGTAAATTTGGGGAAAACATCAGAAGGAAGTGGTTATGGTAATTCAAGGGGAAGACAAGGATAAGTTGATTAGAATTTCACCTAGATATTCTTAACTACTGCTCAAGCCCAGTTGTAAGGTTTGAGTGTTCTCAGGTTGTTTATATGGTTATTATTAAGTTTCACCAAAAACTTTTTTGAAAATAGAACTTACTGGAAAATATTTAAGCAATAAATTAACATGTGGAAAGACACTAGATTTATGTCCATTTTAACATGAAAAAAATTACTGTTTGGGCATAGTAAGCAAAAGCAGCACAGTTGTAAATATGAGGTTTCCAGACACCTAGAAAGCAGCAGCCTGACTGCTTGCTGGACATCAGGAAGAGCGTAGGTTAGAAACTCAAGAGAAAAAACTCAGACACACAGCTGGTAACTGAGAGGATTTGGCAAAGAAAATCAAGAAGACACGCAAAGGAATACTATTCCCATAACTAAAGACTCTGGCATAGTTGAGTATAACTCTCAACTATGTACCAAATAACAGAGTAAAAAAAAGAAGCTTGGCCTAATAACTTATTGAAGCTAGGGTAAATTTTTTATATTGCTTATACAGAAAAGATTTCTTTCTTGTGTATCCTTTCAGGTTAGTTCATGTCACTTTACATATTCAAATTTCACTCCCTCTTAAATTTTTTTAAAGTCTCTGATATTAACAACGCAATAATTTCCAATATTGCTTACATATGTAGCACACTTACCCCTTATAATTAACATATTTACCGATACTAGTGTATATTGAACGTTTTGCCTTAATATAAGGTTTATCCCCAGTGAATTCTTTCATATCTTTGACAAACACTGTGTGTGCTGAAAGCTATCTCATATTGTTTGCATAGATTGGGCTTCTCTGTTTTTATGGCTTTCAGAATTTCAGTATTTGCTGGAAGTTCACCCACATTACATACATACATAAGATTTCTGCACTATGTGAGTTCTTTCATGTATTCGACAATACCTCTGTGTTGTGAAACCTTTCCCACACTGCTTACATGAATAGGGTTTCACTCTATTGTGAGTTCTTTCATGTTTTCGACAACTACTCTGTGTGCTGAAAGCTTTCCCACATTGCTTACATATGTAAGGTTTCTCTCCAGTGTGAGTTCTTTCATGAACTTGCCGATTACTATGTGTGCTAAAGGCCTTCCCACACTGCTTACATACATAGGGTTTCTCCCCAGTGTGAATCCTTTCATGTATTCGACAATGACTGTGTGTGCCAAAAGCTTTCCCACAATGTTTACATTCATAAGGTTTCTCCCCAATGTGAGTTCTTTCATGTATTTGACAATGACTCTGTCTGCTGAAACTTTTCCCACATTGCTTACATACATAGGGTTTTTCCCCAGTGTGAGTTCTTTCATGTATCTGACAAGCACTGAGTCTGCTGAATGCTTTTCCACATTGCTTACAAATATAGGGTTTCTCCCCAGTGTGAGTTCGTTCATGTATTTGACAATTACCATGTCTGCTAAATGCTTTCCCACATTGCTTACATACATAGGGTTTCTCCCCAGTGTGAGTACTTTCATGTCTTTGACAATCACTGTGTGTCTTAAACGCTTTCCCACATTGCTTACATACATAGGGTTTTTCCTCAGTGTGAGTTCTTTCATGTCTTTGACAATCACTATGTGTGCTGAAAGCTTTCCCACACTTCTTACATAGAAAGGGTTTCTCTCCAATGTGAGTTCTTTCATGTATTTGACAATTACTGTGTCTGCTGAATGCTTTTCCACATTGCTTACACACATAAGGTTTCTCCCCAGTATGAATTCTTTCATGTATTTGACAATTACTGCGTGTGCTGAAAGCTTTCCCACATTGCTTACACTCATAGGGCTTCACCCCAGTGTGAGTTCTTTCATGTCTTTGACAATCACTGTGTGTCCTGAAAGCTTTCCCACATTGCTTACATACAAAAGGTTTTTCCCCCATGTGAGTTCTTTGATGATTACCAAATGAAGTGCTATTAGTGAAGGATTTCCCACAGTGTTTACATACATAAGACTTTTTGCCAATGTGAGCTCTTTCATGCATTTGCATAAAATGATGAGAAGTAAAAACTTTCCCACATTCTGTACATATATAGGTATTCAGTCCACTGTGACTTCTTTCCCAGATTTGAATACAGCTGGGTATACTGAGTGCTTTCACATTTTGCTCATATACAAAAGGCTTTTCTTCTGTGTTGGCTCCTTCAGTACAACCAGAGTATAAATTTCGACATTGTTTATATTCATAGGTTTTCTTTCGAGGATTTGCATTTGCAAGCTTCTGAGAGGACTGAAAGTCACTGTAGGTTCTTCCATGTCTGTTACAGTTAGAAAGCTTCTCTTCAAATTCCTGGTACTTACATGATTTGAATCCAGTGTTAGCTATTGTGGGGACACTTGCTGATAAATGAGCAATTAGAGGCTTTCTAGAACCAATGCTTTCACCTGGTTTTGTACCAAATGGTTTCAGGTTCATATTAGTATCTGTTGTCCAGAAAACCATTTCTCCACGCTGATACTGTAATTCATATTCACAGCCTTTTTCTACTTCACTTCTGTAAAGGAATAAAATAAGAAGACAACTAATCACACTTAAAGTTTCTTTTTATTAATAGTTTATTGGGAGGAGACCTAGTTTGATGTCCCTTAAGAATATTTGTTCACGTGTTTACTGTAGACTAAATGATGGCTTGGAAACAGCTTTTACCAGAACAGTAACACTCTTTGCCATATTATAATTGACATGTTTGTGACATATAACACTTTTGAGGGGGGGAAAATATATATATATATATATATATATATATTGTATTTTGGTGTACACCTTTTCTTCTGTGACTCTATCCTCTCCCTCTTCCACTGAGCCTCTTCACCCACTTCAGAATGTCTGCCTCTCTTTTCTTGAACATATCTCCTCTATTTATTTAATTCCCACTTTGGGATTTCTCATGATAAATGTAACACACGATTTTGAAATTTCTGTGTTTGAATTATGTAACAAATTATTGACTCAAGTCCATTTTTTTGGCAATTGACAGTTCATTCTTTATGTCTATAAATTTTTGGGGTTATGCAGACTTAACCCAGGCTTTCAGCTCTGAGCTTCATACCTGGCCTTATTTATTTTGTGTTTTAAAATAGTCTCATCCATCATTAAGTTGCCCCAGCTGAGCATTAGTATGATATTATTGCCTCAGCTTCCCAGAGTGCTAAAAGTGCACATATGCACCATCATTCCCAGGCTGTCATATATCTCCTTAGTCAACTCATCAGTGAATGGGCATCTAGGCTGTTTCTTGGTTTTAGTTTTTGTAAATTATACTGCCACAAACAAGAATATATACACATTATTGTTATATAGTTACTTTAATTTTTAGGGGAATATGTCCAGTAAAACTATAGCTGGATAAAAATATCTCTATCTCTATCTATCTATCTATCTATCTATCTATCTATCTATCTATCTATCTATCCATCCATCCATCCATCCATCCATCCATCCATCCATCCATCCATCCATCCATCCACCCACCCACCCACCCACCCACCCATCCATCCATCCATCCACCCATCATAGGACTCCATATACATTTCCATAGATGTTACACTACAGTGACATTCCAATGAACATTATGAAACGGTACTAAAGCGGTTCTAAAATTTTGTAACAGAATGTACTGAATCCTTTAGAGGATTGCTTAAAAACATCAAAACAGTGACATTCATTTGGATTTTCAGTATGTTCATAATATGAAAATACAAAATGCACATATAATATTTAAATACACACTGTATTCCTTACATTAATGTTTGACATGAATGTGGTCTGTTGTTTTTTTAGTCAGGGCTTCAATATGTATAGTTCAGGCTGTCCTTGAAATCACTATGTGGCCCAGACTATCTTCAAACTTAAATTGATCCTCCTCCTTTGATTTCTGATGGCTGGGATTATAGGTGTGTACACCAAGCACCTGAATCTATGCTTGTGAAAATATATGTATATATAATTTGGTTCTCAGTCTAAACATAAAAAATTGTCTTATATACTCCTATATGCAATTTCTACAGAAATTTTTATAATTTTAAGGATAGGAAACAATTTTTTTTTATTCTTTTACATTAGATAATGTCACTTGTGACATAATGCCAATATTGCCTACATTTCAGATATTGTAATATTTCAGATATTCAATTATCAGATTGTAGGCACTCAACACACATGCAGCTTTGGAGAAATACTGTGAGGTTAAAGAAACTGCAACATGGTTTCATTTGTATAATTTGCTCAGTTTTCATGGACTCTTAAGAACATTCCTTCTTGTGAGTGCAAATTACCTTATGTTTCTTCTCCAATATTTGTACTTAATTTCTTCATCATCCCAGATTCTTTCTATAGTGTTAGAAAAAGAAAAATAATAACAAGCTAGTAATTACATAGATATTCAGTGATTCCAGTTAGATTCATAGTAAATACGACCTTACCTAAAAGAATCATTATGTGTCCACATTCCAATAAAGTACACTGCACTGACAAGCAACAACCAATGCTATCTGATTGCACAAATGAGAAAAGGATGTTTTCCTTACCTAGAGCAGCCACATTCCTAAAAGTTTCACACATCACATCTCTGTAGAGCTCCTTTTGGTATGGATCCAGCAAAGCCCACTCCTCTAAGGTGAAATTCACAGCTACATCCTCAAAGGACACTGCCTCCTAGATCATTAGGCACACATATCCAGGAAGAAGAGTGAGATTCACAACATGAAATGTTTCAACTCTATGTATAAAAACAGAAATGAGAATAAGTTCTCTAAATATTTACTTTATGCCTTCTTGGTCATCAAATTGTTATTCTTCATCCAT
Organism: Ctenomys sociabilis; assembly: GCA_004027165.1. Taxonomy (NCBI): domain Eukaryota; kingdom Metazoa; phylum Chordata; class Mammalia; order Rodentia; family Ctenomyidae; genus Ctenomys; species Ctenomys sociabilis. The sequence goes on along the minus strand of PVKA01007166.1, from coordinate 72,692 downwards.
ATAACCTATTTCCTACAGGAATATGGATGCTAGATTAGAATTTATTGCTAAAGCAACAGCAGGATGGGAACACTGGTTCTGCCAGTTAGTCTCAGCTTTATTTGAAATTGCCTCTGAAGCAGTTTATGCAGGAAGCCTACAAGATCAGCATATATGTTTAAAATAGGAAACAAGGTAGGAGAATATTGGATGAACTGCTCTCACAAATCATAGAATGTAGGTTTATCTCACATTATTATTTATTGAATTGACCCCTTTCTTCAATTATATCTAGATAGCATTTTGAAACTTGCAAGGGTTGGGCAAATAGCTCAGCAGATTAAAGTGCCTGCAAGCAGGCTCAGGGGCTGGAGGTTCAATCCTTGGACTTGCCTTGCTGGCTCTGCCACTGGAGCACGCTGAGATGCCAATTGAAACTAGGTGTGGTAGCATGTGCCTGTAATCCCAGTTCTTGGGAGGCTGTCAATAGGTGGATCACTATGAGTCCAATCTAGTAGTGAGACCCTGAACACTCTGTAGACACTTCCCTAAAATACAAAAAAAAAAAAAAAAAAAAAAAAAAAAAAAAAAAAAAAAAAAAAAAAAAACAAAAAACTTGTATATGAGACAGAAATGGCCAAATGAATATGATCAAAATACAAACTATGTATAACACCATTATTTTGCAAACTAAACTTGCAGTAATAAGAACAGAAGAAAAAAGTTTGGCATTGCCAAATTTCATCTTTAATATGTTAAAGTTTTAATTATTCAGTATAACATATTTAACAATGTTCAATGCTATTAAATAAGGTGACAAAAATCAGGAAAGATTCAAAACCCACTATTTTATGGCACTGCTCTATTAGTGAGAATGCCAACTGGATCACAGACAAGGATGAGTTTTAAATGGGCTCTCGTGGTAAAAGGATACTGATTGCTATTTAAGCCCTTTTTATAACAAAATGGTAGAAATCACCATTTGTTTAATAGAGGAGGCAGGAACAAACATGTACATATACTGAAACATGCACTTTATTCTTTTTTTTAAATGTTTTTTGTTGTTGTTTTGTGCAGAGTCTCACTATCCAGCTTGGACTCATAGTGATCCTCCTGATTTCTGTCTCTTTAGTGCTGGGAATACAGGCGTGCACCACCCGTCAGGACTCTTTGCACTTTATTCTTCCTGTGCAGTAATTAAGTTATAGCTTAACATGGGAACGTTAACTTGAATACTTTGATAATTCATAATCAAATATCTTCAGGGAAAAGGAAAACTATTGCTTCCCAGAAGAAAATCATGGAGCTGTCAAAATTAGAGAAAGTGATACCTATGTCAATTATGAGAAGTAATGGAACCAACAAGTAAAAAAAAAAAAAAAAAAAAAAAAAAAAAAAAAAAAAAAAAAAAAAAAAAAAAAAAAAAAAAAAAAAAAAAAAAATCTGCACTGTATACAATAAAAATCATTTGTGTACTGGGTAAGAAAAAAATCAATGAACACAAAATGAATGAAACATATATAATTCAAGAGAAAACATCAAATATAAACAAGATCCATGAACCTGGTAGAGGGGATGCACAAAGAAAATGGAATTGTGGAAAGGCACAATCAGCATGTGGGTTAATGAAGAAATAAATGATACAGTCCACAAACATCATATTCTCTAGTTTAGAGTATACCAAAATCTACAGATCAGTGGTTTTAATCCAATGTCCAGAACATATACTTTGCTACTGTTTCTGAAGACAAATGTATATCACATCTATAAAAGTAAATTGGAAAAGGCTTCAACCACATGACAACTGCACTTTGCCTGTACATCAGACCGAAGCACATGTGAAACACAGTGAGACAAAGAAACCACCTGTGCTCTTTTTCTATATACCTACACGTTGGACATTTCAGGGAGGCAAGACTAAAAGAAAACACATGGTAAACTTAGTTTAAAAACAGCAAAATAAATATGACAACAGTTATTCAGGAGAAGGCAAGGATAACTCTAATTGGGTTTCACATGGCAACTGTTAACCACAACCTACAGCCCAGTTGCAAAACTTTTTGAGCATTCCTAGGATACTTACATTGCTATTACTGCTAAAAGTCACTAAAAGCATTTTTAAAAAAAATTATCTTATTTTTTGTATTTAGGACAGGGTCTACAAAGTCTAGAGTCTCACGTAGATCTGACTCATAGTGATCCTCCTGCTTACAGCCTCCTAAGAGCTGGGATTACAGGCAAGTACCACCACACCTAGTCTCAATAGCTGCCTCAGCAAACTGCTGGTCTGTAGGGCAGGGCTGGCATAGTAGGCCCAGGGATTGAACTCGGCCCCTGCATCTGCCTGAGCAGGCGCTTTAATCTGTTGAGCTATTTGGCCGGCCCAGTAAAATCATTTCTGAGAATAAAATATATGGAAAAGTATTTAAACACAAAAAGTGTGGAGAAAGAAACTTCATTTTTACAAGTTTGGTCACATTTTATTTTTATTCTTCTAAATGTATCAGTTATTTAATCAAGTTCTTAGTAAGAAATTCAGAACACTAATTTATGAGGATAAATTCCATTTGTCAGAGCAAAAACAGATTGCAGGTAGCCCCAGAGTTGAGGAACAGCTTTGATTTTTGCTAAAATCTGTAACATTTTAACCTAGAAAAAATTGAGAGGTAATTTACAGACTGCAAATAGTACACAAAACAGCACATTTGGTAACAAAGAACTCCAGACACCCAACAGCAGTGCTCTCCATTAGAAGCATAAGTTAAAAAGAGAAATACAGATCAGCCATGCAAGCTGATCAAATAGACATCCTATCCATGATGGAAAATCCTATGCGATCCTTGAGAAAAGTATCTTTTATGTTTGCATTTGTGAAGATAGGACTTGGAAAACGAAGAGAACATGCAAAGGAATATATTATTCCTATACTGGAGGTCTCAGGCAGATTACAGAGCATCTCTCAACCAAGTACCAAATATTTTGACAGAATGGAGAAAGGAGAAGTTACTGAGGTTAAACAGTGAGCACATGGTAAGAATGTACTTCTTCAGGCAGAAGTTTACGGTAGTTTTTTTTTTGTTTGTTTGTTTTTTTGCAGAACCGGGGATTGAATTCAGCCCCTTTCGCTTGCCAGGGAAGCCCTTATTCTACTGAACTATCTGCCCAGCCCACAAGTTTAGGTGGGACAAACTGGCTGTCAGATCAAAGTTGTGAATGCCAAGGCTTTTGATCACAAGCAGAATCCATGCTGAGGGTTATATATTACCAATAAAAATCAAACAATAAACACACTCTTTCACTTTACCATTCACCCAGAAAGATAGAAGGACATTTTTTTTTGCAATAACTTAAAAGCACCCTAACCTAAAATCAGCAACTTTTGAAGATTAAATGAAGAACCAGGAGACAGACAGAAGTGTAAATTACTCTGAAGAAACTGAAGAACACAACATGGCTGATCTTTATTTCTCTTACTTTTATCAATACATATCTAAAGCAGAAAGAATCCAGGGACATATTCCAGTGTATCCTTCACACAGGGACAACCATCGCAACATATTTGATATGACAGAAATTGATGATACTTAACTGAAACAAGCCCTTGATCTTGGTAATTAGAAGTGATTAGAAAACCTCCACAAAAGCTGGGCTTGAAGATCTCCAGGTGTAATCACATCACACTGGGAGGCTGAGGCAAGACATTCTGATTCTACAACAGTGAGATCCAATCTCAAAGTTAAGTAAAATTACAAATGGACCGATTGTAAATTAGGGTACAGGAAAGATATTCCCTGCTCCTGGATAGGAAGAACCAACATCGTGAACATGGCCATACTCCCAAAATTGTTGTACAGATTTCATGCAATCCCTATCAAATTGCCACCAACATACCTCTCAGACCTAGAGGAAATCATTCCTAAAATTTATTTGGAACCATAAAAGACCTAGAATAGCAAAGGCAATCTTGGCCAATAAAGACAAGGCAGGAAGCATCACAATTCCTGACTTGAAATTATACTACAAAGCCACTGTAATAAAATCAACATGGTATTGGCAACAAAATAGACCTGAGGATCAACAGAATAGATTAGAAGATACAGAGGCATCTATGATCATACTCAGCCATCTGATCTTCAACAAAAGGGCCAAACAAGCTTACTGGAAGAAAGATAGCCTCTTTAACAAATGGTGCTGGAAAACATGGCTTTCTACATGCCAAAAACTAAAACTTGACCCAGCTCTATCACCATTCACTAAGCTAAAGTTAAAATGGATTAAAGATCTAAGCACTGGGGCCAGGGAGATGGCTCAGAGGAATAAGTGGTAACCTGGCAAGTGCAGGGTCTGAGTTCAATCCCCGGTTCCACCAAAAAAAAAAAAAAAAAAAAAAAATCTAAACATTAAAACAGAAACACTCAGTCTCCTGGAAGAGAAGGTAGGAGGAACTCTTGAAGACATAGGGTAGATAAAGAGTTCATGAACAAACATATTCACACAGGAAACACTTGAAAGAATCAACAACTGGGACCCACTCTTCTTGAGGCGTTTCTGCACATCAAAAGAAATTGTCAACAAAGTGAAAAGACAACCCACAAATTTTGAAAAAAATCCTAATAAGCAATCAGACAAAGGTCTGCTCTCTAGAACATATAAAGAACTAAGATATATCAGGGCCCTCAAATTTAAAGACCCAGTTCAGAAATGGGCCTCTAAGATGAATACACATTTCTCAGAGGACGAAATTAAAGAAGTGAATACATATATGAAAAAATGCTCCACATCACTAGCCATCCGTGAAACGCAAATAAAAACAACACTGAGATACCATCTCACTCCAGAAAGAATGGCCATTATAAGGAAATCAACCAACAACAAATGTTGGAGAGGTTGTGGGGAAAAGGGAACACGTCTCCACTGCTGGTGGGAATGTAGACTGGTGCAACCATTGTGGAGATCAGTGTGGAGGCTCCTCAAAAGAGTAGGACTGGAAATCTCATTCAAGCTGGATATCCCCCTACTGAGAATTTTCCCAGAGGAACTGAAAACATTATGTCATAGTGATATATGTGTACCTATGTTTATAGCAGCACAATTTGTGACAGCAAAATCTTGGAAACAACCGAGACGTCCGTCACATGAGGAATGGTTGAAAAAGATGTGGTATTTCTATATAATGGAGTATTACTCAGCTATTAGGAATGGTAAACTTGAAGCATTTATATTGAAGTGGATGCCACTTGAACAAATATTCATAAGTGAAATAAACCAGACACAATGTGCAAATATCATATAGTCTCCCTAGTATAAGAAGTCTAAAGAAGAAATACAAATGGAAATGTACAACAACAACTAAAAAGAATTTAGTCAGATAGGGCAAACTGAATGGCATATGCTGCAGGGTACTAATCAGCTTTTCTTCTGGATGGTTAATAACCTCAGATCACAGACCAAAAATTGGAGAAATAGAAGAGCCACAAGGTCAGCCAACATTTTAGCCCTAGCCTTTCAAAGTCAGCGAAGACTCAGGACATAGGTGAACCTGTACTGTAACATCATGAAATTCAGTTGTGCCCCAAATTTTCTGATCAAGGAGATTATGGAGCCACAGAGGAAAGAGATTGATGATTTATAGTGTGCCTGGGGAGAGTCACATGGAGAGAAAACTTTCTCTCAGGCTCTCACAGAGAGCAAACTGGTCAAGCATTGGCCATGACTCATCCACATGGATGACATAGACAAAGGATCTACAGAATAAGGTACAGGATTACAAGATAAACCCTGAGGGCCATGGGAAAATGACAGCCCATAGCAGAGCGAAGCTTGGTGGCCTCTTTGCCAACTCCAGATTCTGATCCTTACAGATTTCATTTAGGATCTTTTCTCTCTTGTGTGTGTTTAAAACATGAGAGAATGAATATGCCCTTGTACAACTAAAACAAACAAACAAACAAACAAACAAACAAAAACCCCACCAAGATAAACCCTGAAGGGCCTTCACTGACCTCATCAGAAACAAAAGCTACATTTTCTGGTATATAGGTCTTGCTTTAGCTCGGTCTTAACCATCCAGCAGAAAAGTATAAAATGAGGTATATAACATGGGGCTGTAATAATAAGTTGAGTTGTAAATGGCTACAGTCAACAACTTCTTCAGATAACTCATTATTATTGTGGAATGCTGGTCTGTATTGGATTGTGTCGCTGAATTGAAGCACCTAAATTGGTTTAATGACAATGGAGTGTTCATCTTTGACAGGTGTAGACCAAAAAAAGGGGGGAATACAAAGGAAGAATCATGATGTGTGTATAAACAGTACAGTTAGGATAAATATGCTGTGCTTCTGCATAATTCTATGAGAAGCATGATTTGCACTAATAGTGGTTGGACAAGATATTATGTCGGCTTCTAGTACTATAGACAACCACTAGGAAGATAACAAAGTAGAAAGTATTAATTATTGAATCTGTGATATAATTCAGGTATAAAAAATAAGAGAAGTAAACAGCTACACTCTCTTCACTGATTAGAGACATCTGCTATAATAATGTCTGTAAGTATATCATGTATACACCTTCTATGATACCAAAACATTACGAAAACAGTTTGCAATGCATTAATTTATCAAATCTATCCTGTTAATTGTCTTGAAACTGTCTCATTGCTATTTGTTCTTCAATAAAAAATAAATAAATAATAAAAAGTAAATTAGAGTACAATGAATGTCCTGTGCTCACTCCTAAGTACTCTTCCCATGACAGGTACATAATGCTGTGGAATCAATTTTTTAACTTACAGCAGACACAAATTTTAAATTTCCATTTTTTTCCTTAAAAATAATGAAGTGATCTGATCAGTAGTAACAGAAGACCTATTAGTCTAACATTTTCTTTAATGTTAGACTTTCCTTAAATGTTCCCTTTCCTTAAGTAAAATCCAAAATGTACAACAGATATTGTAAAAGAGGAAGAAATTGCTCAAAAAGAACAAATGGGATGGAGGAAAGAAGGGCAAAGAAAAAAAAATATATAGCTAACTGTATAACTTGAAAATTTTAAATTCATTTTATTGAGGGAAAATGGTCAAGGAAAATTATATAACAAATTGTATATATTGGAACTGTACAACTGAATGTATCAATGTAGATTTATACTCAGAAATAACTCCCACATCTGTCTGGATAATATATCAATAATCCTAATATAGATATTTTTGAAGTATGCAGTGAAACTACTGTTAGCAATTTCAACCTTCTGTGCGATACTATAACGTTTGTCATCATCACCAGATCACCAGAATCTGTATGGAATGTGTAAGAAAAACATTGGGCCTTTGCATTATCCTAAGTTTTCAAACCTTCACACGGATCAACCATCGCTAAATTCTGAGTCTGTTAGTTGAATGTTGTAAGTGCTAAATCTTGCAACTTTTATGGTTGTCGATTTCACTTCATGATCTCCATGATAATACACAGTGTCATGAATGGCAAGATATCAATTTTGAGACGGAAATTACAGTCATTAAACTACAACCTACACTACCAAATGCATTCGAACACTGTATAGAATAAAATTGACTCTAAATGCCATGTTCTGTAGGCTTTGTTGAGGGCCGGCGGTATAGCTCATTGGACTAAGTGCTTGCTTGGGTAAGCGCAGCGGCCAGGGTTTGATCCCTGCTTCCACATGCCCCGCCAGCCCCGCCTTCGGGTGCGCTGAGCCCGTGATGGAGTCCGGGCGTGATGGCGCGCACCTGAAATCCCAGTACTAGGGAGGCAGAAAGCAGGAGGATCACTATGAATGTGGGCTGCATAGTGAGACCCTGTACCAAAGAAAAGAAAAAGAAAAATCTATAGGCTTTGTTATAAGGGAGTTGTTCTGAGGTTAACCAGAACCTGGAGAGTCTGACCTCTTCAATTAATTATTGATGATTGTGTAAGAAGGCCCCTGGAAATATGCTCTAGAATGTTACCTTCCATTCCTCCATATATTCTCCTTCCCAGGTGAATAGGGTCAACAGGATTTCCTGACCATATCCTTATCTCATAATGTTACTGCCTTTCTATAGGACTGTAAGCAATGATGTTGATCAATGACTACAGCCTCTGATTGATCCAAAGTAATTCTTTTCTTCCTTTTAAATTATGTGAGCTACATTTTTCTTAGCAACTACAAGGTCATTAATACTATCACTGAGGTAGAGATTTATATTGTTTTTTACACTGCATCTATTCTTCAATGCACACAGGAATACAGATATCTGAATTCTGTGCAATTTCAATACAACTTAATTTTTTATTTATTTCTTAAATTTCTGCAATAATACAATTAAACTCATATCCTAGGCAAGAGCTTCCTAAGTAATCTACATTTTCAGCCCTCAGCTCAATTTTTTTAATGGTAAAGCTCTTAATAACAAAACATGACATTTACACATATTCATTTGCTAACAAATATTTGATGCACAGTCCGCCTCTTTTTCTAAATATAACTGTTCACACTCAGTAAATTATAGACAGAAGATTTATTCTGGCCCACAGTATTATGGCAGCCAGTTAGGCCAGACTCTCCAGGACTATGCTCAACTGTCTCATATGGTATTTCCTTATCATACCTTAGAAACCCAGCATTTGCAATGTGTCACTGCACTGTGATGCTGACCCAAGCCTGATTCATTTCCAGCCATGTTTTTCATACACCTGGAATATACCAACTTCTTCAATCACCTGTGGAAATCTATGCTTTTCATCCCTACTCATTTCAAAATTTTTATTTTGTACATTTTTCTTCTTACTCATTAAAAATGAAGACAGTGAACCAACATCACCTCTCATGTGTTTCTTCCTTTTGAAAATGTAACTAAAAATTCTATTTTTCTTGGGATAAAAAATATTTATTAAAGCTCTTAACGTTATATTTGACACTAGTAATCAGGCAAGTCTTTGTGATATCACAGTAAAATGCCACCAACAAGACAATAACCAGAAAGATACCAAGTCAAAATTATTCTGAGGCTGTGGAAAAAAATTCACACCATCACTGAGATAAGAGGAAAGGAAGATTAATGTTTTACAAAATAAAAGGGACCAAGAGATGGAGGAGGAGGGAGATTAAGTGGTTAAACAATGAATAAAATTCACGTACCAAGTACCCACAATGAATTCAATTATTATGTATTTCAAACATACATTAATAAAAATAAAGTTTGTAATAAAAAATAGGTAGTCATATTGGCCATACCCTTCTAGTTTCTATAATAATGAAACATGTGGCTATTTTCTCAGTCAATGTTTTTCAGCAAAATACTTCACAGTATGAAAGGAAGAAAGCTGGTTTATTCTTTGGTATAGTTTTGAGCCAAGGAGGAAAATTTACAACTGGTATTGGTGTCCTTGTTATCGGTCTTGATGTCACACAGATCACCACATGGAAAGAGACCAAGTATGCATGCATGTGCTCTTGTTTCTCTTCTAATTCCATTATTCAACGGAACACCAAAAGGAAAACTCACTTATTTCTACTTGTACTGTAAGTACCTCAGCTATGCATATTTACTTGGATAATGTTTGGCATATCTCATTGGGAATTAGATTGCAATGCTGAATGGAAAAAAAATCAGAATAAAATTATAACAGTTTTCATAGTTTCCATGCATTTTCTTCTAGGCATATGAACAAAAAATACAAAAACAAATGTCCACAAAAGTTCTCACAGGAATGTTTAAAGCTCGGTATTCATCAAATCTAAAAGGCAGGAATTATTCCAATGTCTCATCAATTAATGAGTAACCAAAATGTATTCATGGAAAATGTCACTCATCCATAAAAAATGAGTTTGTAATAAATGACCACAATATAGATTAATCTTCAAATACCATGATAAAAAAAGCTCAGAGAAAATATGAATTCACTTATATAAAATTCCAGGACATAGCCGGGCGTGGTGGCGCATGCCTGTAATCCCAGCACTCGGGAGGCTGAGGCAGGAGGATTGTTGTGAGTTCAAGACCAGCCTGAGCTACAAAGTGAGCTTAAGGCCAGCCTGAACTGCATAGTGAGACCCTGTCTCAAAGACAAAAAA
>PVKA01007166.1:0-62536 GCA_004027165.1 Ctenomys sociabilis | reverse complement strand
GTAAATTGCATCTTAGTATAAAGTCTGCAGAAAATATTTAGCTGATTGTACATGTTCAGAGAATTTGGAGAACTAGTCATAATAAAAGTAATAATGAATAAAAGGAGAAAGATAAAAAAGAGAAATAAAGGGAAGAGGGGTATGGGAACAGGAAACAGAACTAAGGAGGAACACAAGTTGAAGGAAAAAGGGAAAGAAAAAAGGAAGAAAGAAGTGGAGAGGAGTGAATCAAAGAAACAAAAAACAAAAAAGGAACATAGCTGTGCATGGTGCTGCCCACCTCTAATCCCAGTACTCGGGAGGCTGAGACCTAATTTGAGGCCAGCCAGGGTCACACAATGAGTTCAAGGTTCAAGGCTAGTCTGAATTACATAGTGAAACTCTGTCTCAAGAGGGAGAGGGAGAGGGAGAGGGAGAGGGAGAGAGAACAGAATGATTGGGAGAGTAGGAATATTCTTTCTTAGATACGAAAACTTTTAAGTGGGCACTTCATGGTGAAAGCCTTCTTTCTTTGTTTTTCTGATCCTTGTTTCTAAGAATGTGAAAAGACTGTTGATGTTACATGTCAGACTCTTCAAAAGTCTATGGGCATAGTCATAAAGGCTAAGGAGCATATTTTAACACACAGGCATGGTAATGCAGGGCACAGTCTATTTAACCCAAAACCATGAACATAAATTGGGTACAGCAAAATATTAAGACAAATATCTTACTCCAGAACATTAGACTGTATGAACTGGAGGCACCCCAAGTCATCTAGCATTAATAATTACCCTGACCATAGTTTTAGAGATAGAGAAAGTAGGTAAGAGGTACATAGTATGTATAATCTACATTCACTACAGACAGTAGCAGGATGAGAATATTGCCCTGCAGTGTGTAGTAGTATTTCATCAGACACAACAGGATGAGAATTGGCTGAAGCTGACATACAAATATCAAGAAACTAAATAGGATAAACTGAGAGAAAGATGAGTATTTCTGAATAAGCATTGCTGTTGTACCTGCTGAGATCCAAAACACAACGAAAGCACAATGGTGAATATTGAGGCTATAGCACAGATAAAACAGTATAACCAGCACTGCAAGATACAACTTAGAAGTTATGATTTCTTTTCTTTAGTGACAAGTGGCTTCCTGAGGCCAAAGGTGTAACACCTATCTCTCCTCAGCTCAGACAAACACACAAAACACAGATGCTGACTCTAGCATGGAGCCATTTCTTTTCCACATGAAATGGGACACGGGCTAAAGAAGGCTAAAAATGACAAAGCAATTCTGTGTTAAGTTACTTTTCACTCATTGCTGGAACAAATACCTGACACTCAAAATGAAGGAAAGGTTTATTTAGTTCAGTTTGTGGAGGTTTTAGTCCATACTTTGCTGGCTCTAAGGCAAATGGCAGCAATTCATGGTGGCAGAAAAAAAAGAGCAGAGGAGCAACAGCTGCAGCATCCATCAAGCGTCTCTCTTCCTTCTGAGCTGAGTGTGAAGACTGGCCTCCACTGAGAAGATTAGAGCTCCTCGCAAGTGGCACGGCAGCAAAGATCAAGCGCCTCAAAAGTGGCACAGCTGCAAAGTCGCTCAATGAAGACCAGGACTTCTCCATGGAAGTGGGGCACTGGGCAGCAACAGAGAAGCCTCCTCAATTCCTTTATATACAATTTTTGTTCTGAGTCACTCTGACTCGGGTCTCATCATTCTCCAGGGCGGAACCAATCATGATAGCGCCCCAGGGAAGAACCAATTGTGCCCCAGGGCAGGTCAATAGGGCCTTGGGGTTGGGATCAATTGTGCTGGGCAGGGTCACCATGGCCTGGAACTGCCCCATTCAGCCAAGCTTCCAACCTCTCCAGCTGACACAATGTATGAACTACCACAAAGTATGAAGACTGGCATTACATCTTTGTTATTTTTTTTTTCAGTGCCAGCCACTTCTATTTGAGGATTCAGTGTGATGAGCATTTTTTTTTTTTTTCATAAATGGTTTGTACACTGGAAGTCAGAACAAAGGAAGTCACTGACAAGTCTTCATACTAGTTCAACTCAAGACACAAAGGAGATTTAAAATATAAGCACAACCATAGAAGCTGGTGCTAAAAATATCATATTTTTACAAACTTAATATTAAATGAAGGTACTGTTGGTTAAAACAAAAGCACCTAGTAAATATTTGTTGATTCTCACACTAAGCCAAATAAAAATTACAAATATATCCACAAGTAACTGTTTCATAAATGTAAATTATTTCACAGTCCTTTTATATTTCATCCCTAAGAAAGCAGTTCTTCAATCATTAGCCAACTATTGTGTTCAAAAGACACTGAAATAAATGGATATATTATGTCACATCGATACAATGAAACATCATGAAAAGTATACTGAATGAGAAAAATATGTAAGATTATTCTTCAGTTTGATAATGAGCAATTTAACCAGTAAATCAGAATTTATAAAATTAGAAATGTACTCTATATTTGCCCAAATTACTTGAACTGATGAATTCTGAAACAACTGCTAGGTCAAATTGTATTACACATTTGATATGTTTGCTTATTTTCAAGTTTTCTTTCCCTTGGCAAATTAATTTCATGTTTGCCAAAGTTAGAATATACTGTGTATTCTACATGTTTAGTTAACAACTTTCTACCTTTAAACTTCTAACTTAACAGCTTTTTTTTTCTTGAGACATGAGTCTTGCCATGTAGGCTATGCAGGCCTTGAACTCATGGTGATCTTCTGCCTCAGCCTCCTGAGTGCTGAGATTACAAGTGTGCACCACCACACCAGCCTCAAATAAGCAGCTTTTATCAGATAAATGATTATCGTTTTAGCAAACCTTATTATTCATAACAAAAGTTTTCACAGTTAAAAGATGGTTATTGCTGATGACAGGTCTTTTTCTGTGGGGCCCCCTCACTGGGGATGGATTATTTTATATGTATGCACAAGGAAACATCCATCAGCTGGACAAGGTGGGGCTGTAATCCCAGCACTCAGGAGGCTGCAGCAGGGGACCGCCACAAGTTTGAGGCCAGCCTGGGGTATATAATTAGGTCAGGGACAGCCTGAACTATACACCAAGACCCTGTCTCAACCACAGACACATACCAAACAAACAAACAAACAAAAAAACCCAAAGAATACAAGGAACCTCCATTGTGTCTTCTGGCTCACTGGGAACTAGAAAACTCTGCAAAGGTAGTTTTTGTGTGTTTCTCTTTGAGACAGGATCTCACTGTACAGCCCAGGTTAGCCTCAAGCTCGCGGCAATCCTCCTGCCTCACCCTCCTGAGTGCTGGGATTAGAGACTTGCACCATCATCTGGCAACAAAAAGGGCTTTTCTGTCAGCATATCAGAAACATTCATAAGCCATGCCCATTAGAGAAATACAGGGAGAACCATATACTGATTATAATTGTGAAAATCAAATGCTTCATGATAGGTATAGATGAGACATTTTCATAGATTTCTGAATATACACCGCCATAACTTATTTTCTGTATCTGAAACTCATTGATTTTTATCATCCATTTTTTTTTTTTTTTTTAAGAATGTCATTATTTCTGCTTCAGTAGAAGGCTCTGACACTGCTATGTAACTGATAGTCATTACATCATTTCCTAGGTAAAGGAAGGAAGGAAAGGCTCACTCTGTCCTTCCACTCTTCCCAGTCTGCCATGCAGATGGCTGGGAGAAAAAGAAGCACCTTTAAAGCAGCGGGTGTGGGAGGTGTCACCTACTTACAAACTGAGTCCCCTTTTGTGATTCCTGAGCCTGCAGTAAAAATCTCACTCAGCGATCACAGTCTGATCTCATCTGTGCTATGGACAAAGCACAGGTTACATCAAGGTTAGTGCAGGCTAAGAGGGGACTGCCTAAGGGAGACTGTGGTGACAAGGTGAAGACTTAGAGGTAGCAGTGCCACTTTTGTGGTGTTTTCCACTGACCAGGACGGTCACACAGGCTTTCTCTCTCGGGGTGGCAGCTCAGGGCAGCATCTCCCAAGGAGTGAGTCCTTCCGTACATCCCTGAGAATCACTCAGCGTTTCAAATGCAGTGTTCTGGGACCCATTCCAGACAAAGCGGATAGGAACGTTGGGGGCAGGTGGAGGAAGAGGTATCCTTGAAGTCGGCCGAGTGATTTTCACACTTGGCTTCCTCATACTGTAAAACATTCCCTGCTCTATGGGGTGGGACCCTGAGACTCACAGCAGGGCCTGAGAACCAGGCAGGGGTCTGGGAGGTTAAAACCCCCCCTGGAGGGATACCAAATGTTAACACTATCCCTTCTTTTTCGTTCTTTCTTAAGTGTGGTGTAATGGTATCTTCCAGAGGCTACGTGACATGTGACATGTGACAGTGCCACACAGTGAATGCAGAAGCAAATAAATCCTCATCTATACTCTTTAAGTAAAGATATCTTCAGAAAAAGAAATGCAATGCCACTTTTCCTACTAGGTCTTCCTGTTCTGGAAGTACGCTGTTACCTTAATTCAAAAACTTTGTTTCCACAATTTTGTTTGCAAACAGAGCTGGATGAGAAGGAAATCAAATTCAATAGTTAGGTTCAATGTTAACCTTATGGGGAAATTCAATTTGGTTCTTGACCAGGTCAGTTTGTGACCAGAATCATATTGAACTAAGTTCATGAACCAAGGTACCACTGTATTATGCGATGAGGTCCTTTTGTGTTGGCCAGGTTAGCCCTGAATTCCCAGATTCAGTTGATCCTCAGCCTCCCAGGGTAGCACACGCCACCATGCTTGGCTTGAAAAATTACTATTTTTATGCAAATACATAGTTTAGAACTTTGAATTTTGCATATAGTACTTATATGTTACCCACTAAAAGACTTTTCCAACACACATTCAATACCTTATGAACATTACTGTGTTTCATGCCATGTAATTTTTGGTAGACTCCACGTATACTTTATTTTTAACCTGATGGAAAGAGACCACTTACAAAATAGCTCCTGAATTTTTTTTTTTTTTTTAAAGATACGGTCTTGCTATGAGGTTTAGGCTTGCCCTGAAGTCACTGTACAGTTTGGTGAACAGAGATTTAGTCTAACTGAATACTTAAGTCTGACTTATTTTGTTAAAAATCTAATGTGCAAAGCACACTTTCCTTGGATGCATCAGAACATATAATCCTTTAGTGAACACAAAGTTTAACTCTCAGATTCCAAGTCAGTGGTAGCAAATGAATGGCTAATTCCAAGCATTAACTAAAATCAAATCTCTAATTTTCAGATGCTGAGGGAAATACTGAATTGAGATTTCTGGAGAGAACTTGGTGTTTAGAAAGTACAGAAGGTGAGTAGGCAGATTAATACTGAGATTCTCCTAAACTGCACAATTTTACTAAGTGAAAATACAATTTACAAACTGATGCCAATAAATATTTGAATATATCTTCCCAGCACAGAGTAAAAGCTGAGAATGCTTTGAGATTCAGACACAGCTAAGGTAAAAACAGGTCATTCTGTTTTGTTTCTGAAGAAAGTCATTATATGGATCTAGAAATACTTAGAATAAGATGATAAGTATATCCTTGAAGTTTGAAATAAAAATAAAAATCTTTCAGTTAAATATGCATGTTTTGAGAAATATATTTAGCAAAACACTTTAGGAATAGAATACAGCCATTTATAAAACAGTAATCAATGCACTAGAAACGATGAATAAGACAAGGCTAAAAGCAAAAGCATAATGAAAAATGAGAAATATTTATAAGGACCAGGCATATTTTAATTTGTAAAATCAAGTCACTAAGTGACCTAGGCTGACCATCAAACTTTCTAGGATTACACATGGATGCCACTGTACCTAATTAATCAAGGATACTATAAGAGAAATAAAAAGTCTAGTTAAAGACCTGTAATGAAGTTTAAGTAGTAGATAGAGAAATTCTTAAAAATATATAGAATTTCAGACACGGTACATAAAGAAGAATGCAAGAGAATCCAACAAGATACAAGGTAGCAAGATAATGTGTGCACACACACATACACACACTTTATAAGTGAAAATTTTTTTTTAATCAAAGGTAAGCATCAGAAGCCTAGGTCAAGGATGGCCAGAGAGCTCAGTGGGTTAAAGTGCCTGCTGAGGCAGACACAGACTGGGTTCGATCCCTGTGCTGTGCCCCCAGGGCACACTCAAGATGGTGATTGAGATTGAGTGTGGTGGCCCAAGCCTATAATCTCAAGGTACTTGGGAGGCTGAAAACAGGAGGATCACTACAAGTCCAATCGTTGTAGTGAGACCCTGTAAATCCTGTACTAAATAACTAAATACATTAAAAAAAAAGAAAACTAGATCAACAAAAGCATAACCTAATATAAAATTATTTGAATCTTGGCATAAATAAATTTTAATTTCTAATTATTCCTTAAGGGCCTCTAGCTTTAAAAAAAATCAAGAGAGATCAACAAGTTGGTAAAATATGTATACCCAAAAACTATAACATGGGACACTGCATGAAGATACTATACATTAATTATTTTAGGATTAGAAGTCAGTGAAAGGGGGCTGGGGAGATGGCTCAGTGGAATTAGTGCTTCCCCGGCAAGTGCAAGTGCTTGAGTTCAATCTCCAGTTCCACCAAAAAAAAAAAAAAAGGAAGTCAGTGAAAGACATTCACTTTCTCCCACTGTTCTGTCACATGAAAACAAAAATTCATGTGTGCTATACGCAGTGTGATAAGGGAAGAAAGACAAATGATACAAAGATTGAAATGGAAGAGGCCAAAATCACTATCTATAAGATAAAATGATCAAGATACAGCATTTTAATTATTTTTTTGGTACTAGGAATTGAACTTATGAGTTCAGCTTCACAGGCAGGCACAGTGCCTCTCTACTGTATCCTGAGCCCAAGATGTAACATTTTAGAATAACAAGAACATCTATCTTGTCAGAGGAGATCTTCTGGAAAAGTTATAGTTTTTCTCAGTTTTACTACATACTAAAATTATACCATTACAATAAAGCTGAGAAATTCTCCATCCGAACACATACTATAGTCTGCTTTATTTTGTACTGGGAATTGTACTTTAATTGTACTCATGCTCGCTAGACAGGTGCTTCACCACTGAGCTAATCCCCAGCCCCAGAACACTTAGTATAAAGAAACAGTTCTCAAATAATTTTCTCAAGGTCAGTATATTCTGAACAACTACAGAAAAACCAAAAGGTCTGTTGTTTAGATTTGTTTGTGAAACACTTCTTAATTTAACCATAACTTAGAATTTTATTTATTTGGTACAGGGTCTCATTATACATCTCAGACTTGTAGCTCTCACCCCGGTTTTCCCAGCACGGGCATTACAGCTGTGCGCTACCAGCCTGGTTCCGGTGTCTGGCACAGAGCATCCCAGGCTTGGGTGTTAGCATGGCATATAGTATCAGGGATCATACATAGGTCCTTGCGCTTGCCAAACAGGTGCTTGGACTGCGGAGCTAGCTCCAGAGCCCTAATTTACTACAAGCTAAAAAAGAAGACATTCTTCTATTATTCGTAGAATCAAAAGATCAAGAATATATCTATAACATAAATATAATGAACATTTTAGGGAAGCAACTACTTCATTTTAAAATTACATTTAATTAGAAGTTTAAAGTTATATCAGTTTTTGCGAAGACTTCCAGATAACAGATATACTACGCTACTTCTTTCAATTTATGCCAGTGTTTTGCATTAGAAAAGAAAATCCTTCTCACATATCAAATCATTGCAAAAAAGGATTCTTTATTCTTTTATTTGGGAAATACACTCTGATAGGCATTTATATACCGTCTCTAGAAAATATTATTAATAATGTCTTTAAAAAAATCAGCAACACATTAAAAAACACTATGCACAATTAAAATCTGGAAGCTACACGTCTTGGCACATGGGAGACTAAGGCAGGAAGATCAGCACAAGTTCAAGACCAGCGTGAGTTCAGGGTCCATCTGAACTACAGAGCAAGACTGTACCTCAAAACAAACAAACCAACAAAAACATGGAAGTGTTTTGTGTATGTACAGAATAATTTACAGACTTAGATTTGATGATGTGAAATGCTATCAATAGTTCAAAGTACAATATATCCTTTTTTAAGGCTATTTTGTTTATTTCAAATAAAAAAGCTACTTAGAAGATTATGCTTAATTGAGAAATGGCATTTAGTTGGACAAAGCACTTGAAGCTGTAGTCTCTAACATTCCTGCAGAGACCTCCCTGAGAGTCAGAAGTGATGTATAGATTGTTTTAGTTTTGTTATTAATATGAATGAAATTGCCTGCCACAAACATTTTACTGAAGGATTTAGAATATACTGTCCACATCTTCAGCTGAAGGGGAGCATCTTGTTTCTATGGGTACATATTAGCAATTACTAGTTCATCTGGACGAATGAAGCATGACCAATTGCATTTTCAAGAACAGTGTGTATTCCTATTACTTTTAAGTGAAAAACTGATTTTTGTCCTTTGTGTAATCTGTCAGTCAAAAAGATAATGGTGCAAATAATAAACTTCATGCTGATGAATGAATAAGGCATTAGATTCCAAGTTCTTGCTGGGTGTGGTGGCGCAGGCCTGTAATCCCAGCACTTGGGAGGCTGAGGCAGGAGGATTGTTGTGAGTTCGAGACCAGCCTGAGCTACAAAGTGAGCTTAAGGCCAGCCTGAACTGCATAGTGAGACCCTGTCTCAAAAAGACAAAAAAAAAAAAAAAAAAAAAAAAGATTCCATGTTCTTTATGGGTAGGGGTCAGATTGTCGTTAAATTTCTAGTATTCCAAAATAGTTGACAGATATACAGCTACTTTTTCTTAATTCAACGAGAAGAAATATTTGTACCAATAGTGTTTGGACAGGATATCATGTCTGCATCTGGTACTATGAATAGTCATTAAGACAATAATATGAATGTGTTAATTATTGAAACTGTCCTACTAATCGGTTTTGAAACTGTCTTATTGCTATTTGTTTCTCAATAAAATCATTTAAAAAATTTCCAGTATTCATTTTGCACACTATATTTGGTACACAATGTATGCTAAATAAATTCATAAAAAGTATAATGTATCTTTAATATTACTATATTTGTAATACTAGTGAATCAACATTAATGTAACAAAAGTCTTTTATAATTGCTTCTGATAAAGAAGGCAGGACATTATTTTTAAAATCTCAAATAAAAATTAAGATGAGAAGTGGGACAATTGTTACACAGTCATTAAATTATGAACATCAGACAACATGCAGACACTAAATTTATAAGAAATACTTTTCCTTTCTTCTAAACAGATTTGCTAATGCTGACAGTAGAAGTCAAGAAGAAAAGGTAATTAATTATCCATTAAAAAAATTAACAATTTATGGTTGTAAATTTTACATTTTATGGACCAAGTTTATGATTTTTACATCATAAACATTCATGAAAAAAATATTAAATATGAAATATAAATAGAAGTATAAGAAAATGACTTTCTGATCTAGGAGTGGGGAAAAATTCAGTATAAAATTGTAAAACCACAAATGTTAAGGTGACTTTGAAAAGATAGAGTAACAGGATCTATATTCAGTAAGGAAAATTCCTGATAAAATTAACCTGCTGATGAAAATCTTCAGAAAGTAATCTTTATTCTCAACAAGTGACAAATATATGAAGATTCAATTTAAAAGTATCCCATTGTAAATATTAACGCATAAGCAGGCAATTTATAGAAGGGCTTGTATAGGAAAGAGAAACATAAAAACATAAAAGGAGATATAAAAGACAGAAAAAATGGAAATGAATCTCAGTTTATATTCATAAAATTCATCAAGGTAAATATTCTCAGTGCAGAAGTCACTGCCTACTGGTGGTGGTTGTATGGATAGTGTCCATTAGATTTTAAATAGATACATACTCTGTACACTAGTAAATATGCTCCTCAGTTGGCATTTTTTCAAATCTATTTCTAGGGCAGGAAGAAAGAATGACATGGGCCTCATGTCATTGACAGAACTTGAAAAGCCTGCATTCTCATAACTGGAAAAAGCATATAAGGTGTTGTTACATCCACTTGTTTTCTAAAGTATGCCATCGCCAGTCACTAGAGTTCTTTGATTTAGCAGACTGCATGAGCACGTAAGTTCCTGACTGATAATAGTACCCCAAGAGGGCAAAGAAAGGCCCAAAGGGGCCATCTCCCTACCTCTGCACTGCAAACCCAAGCTGAGTGATTCTACCCAAATAACTCCTGGTCTATATTGAACACTCTCTTTCTTTTAGTCTTCTCTCCAGGCTCCTTCTTGATGTCACTAAAGTGAAAGCCACAAAGAGATCCACTTCTTGGTGTGCTTATGACACACATTGTGGGTGTAGAAGCCAGACTAAGGGGTGGCTTGCACTGAAGCTGTGTGCTTTATCTCAGCTGTGCGCTTCTTCATAGGCCAGTCCCATGGGTTTCTCAAAAATACCAACATGAGGGGCTGGGAGATGGCTTAGTAGATGAAGTGCTTCCCTGGCAAGTGCAAGGGCCTGAGTTCAATCCCCGGTTCTGCAAAAAAAAAAAAAAAAAAAGAAACAAAAAACAAAACCAACATGAGGGAGTTATCCACAGAGTGTGAATTTCAGACATTGGTGGTCCAGCCACATATGGAGCATACAGCAAAGGCTCATGGTCACTTCTTTCCCCAGAGAGGTGCTAGGTCACTGCAAAGAAAAGAAAAACCCAAAGACTTGGATGCAACTGTGCTAGACAGTCATGACTTCTTCCTATTAAGGGAATGGAAGAGGCAGTGGGAAAATAAGAACAGGAAGAAGGGAAAGTCATATTTTCTTCAAGATTAAAGCAGTGTGGCCAGATAACTCAGCAGATCAAAGTGCTGCTTAGGCAGTTGCAGGGACCAGCTGGATCCTGGCCTGCCATGCTGGCCCTGGCCCCAGTGCTGTTGCATGCTGAGATGGTGACTGAGAGACTGAGACTGCGCATAGTGGCACAGGCCTGTAATCCCAGTGCTTGGGAGGCTGAAAACAGGAGAATCACTAAAAGTCTGATCTGTGTAGTGAGACCCTGTAGACCTGTACTAAATACATTAATTAAAAAAAAAAAATTAAAGCCATTAGAAATAATGTTCCCAGAAACAGCATAAATTAGCACTAGGAAGGGAAGTGTTTTCTCTTCAGCACTGTATGTGCTTGGTTTTCATGTGGTTAAAATTGCTCAGCCCTCTGTCTGTTTATTGACAATTTCTATCCTAGTCCCTTGTCCAAATAACCGAAGCTAGTCAGTTATCAATGGAATGGCATACCTCTTTATAATACAAAATAAATAAGTAGCCAATCAATCAAATCAAGCCACACCAAACCAAAAATAGAGAACAAAAGACAGAGTAGTGCTCCTTTATTGATCACTCTTCAAAATATGTCTCAGTTCAGTTCTTCCGGAGAACTAATTAATACAGTGCTCAATGCAGGAAACTACCCAATAAATTTCATATTCTCTGGAGGAGACGTTGGCTGTCATCACTTGATGTTCTGTCACTCACAGGACAGTGACTCACTGCTTATGCCCAGGACCTTCAGCAAGTATTGTGTCACACACCACAAACAGAATAAAATTGCAGAACCCAATAAAATTCAAAAATCAAAGCAAAGACTCCAGCCAGCACCCAGGCCTGAAGTGTGAGTGGGACCTTCATTCTAGCCAACACCAACGCCAGGCATGTGTGCAGAACTTCCTCCAGCACACAGGCCCTATGTGGAACCCTGAGGCAGAACTCCATGTAGAAAGGCTAGAGGCAAGACCCACCCAGCTGTCCCAGGAGCAGAACATCTTCCTACAGTGGCAGAGCAGGTTCACTTCCAAGGGCTGCAGCAGGAAGAAGTGGAGCATGGGAGCCAGACCCCAAGCCACACCCACCTGGATGATTTTGAACTTGGTAGATGCGGACCGGGTGCTAAGGTAATAACTGCTTCAAAGCTCTATATCAAAGGTCAGGAGACAGTGCCGTACAAAATGACAAAAAAAAAAGAAGGCGCAAAATACTTTCTCAGGCCCCAAACCCACCCAGAAAAAATGCAGGAGACAATAGCATAGAAGAAATTGGAACTCACACAGTTGAAGTCTCTGAAATAATAGCATCTGAAGTAAAGAAAAACTGCAGAAAGGTATACAGGAAATCAGATCAGAGATAATCTCTGAAGTAGAAAAAGAAATGATAACTATAGTAAAAAAGGACTAAGTGCTTTTAAAGAAGATACTGATAAAAAATAGGAGAATAGAAAAATGCTGGAATCATTTTTGAGCAATATAGGAAAGAAACAGAATGCATGAAGCAGATTCAAATTGATATACAGGAAATTCAAACTTCAACCACAAGCTTGCAAAACCATTTGAATGAAAGTGAAAATAGACTTTTAGACCTTGAAGACACCATTGCAGCTATTGAAAAGGTAAAAAAAAAAAAAAAAAGATCTCTTAAAAACAACTAGGATGCAGAAAAAAATAATTCAACATCTGCAAGACGATGCAAAGATGAACAATGTAAGACTAATAGGCATCAATGAGAAGGAAGGAGTCAATACAAATGATATAAAAAGAATATGGGCAGAAGTAATTGAAGAAAACTTCCCAATATGGGGAAACAATATGACATTCAGGTCATATAGAGCTCCAATTAACATCAACTCAAGGGACCAGGGAGATGGCTTACTTGAATAAGCACTTTACTGACAAGCGCAAAGGCCTGAATTCAATCCCCGAGTTCAATTCCCAGTTCCACAAAAAAAAAAAAAAAAAAAAAAAAAAAAAAAAAAAAAAAAAAAAAAAAAAAAAAAAAAAAAAAAAAAAAATCAACTCAAGTAAAACCGCACGCAGACATATAATCACCAAGATCCCAGAAATTCGGCACAGAAATAGTATACTAAAAACCACTAGAGAAAAGAAACAGATGTCATTTAAAGGAAAACCCATCAGAATAACGTCAGATTTCTCTTCACAAATGATCAAGTCAAGAAGAACATGGTAGTTCAATCCCTGGTACTACAAAAAAAAAAAAAAAAAAGAACATGGAACAAGTACTTCAAGTATTGCAAGAAATCAAAGTCCAACCCAGACTGATGTACCTTGCAAAACTGTCTTTCAAGTTCAATGGAGAAGTGAAATATTTCCATGATAAAGAATAACTAAAGAATTTCATGACAACAAAGCCAACCCTATGTAGACTTAGTAATAAAAGATACTGCAGAGGGGGATCAAAATGACCATAACTCCATGAATGAGAATGGAAAGAACCCACCAAACAGGGCTAATAATTCAACATAGGAGAAAAAGAGGTATACAACAGCTGTCTTTCAATTATTTTTTGTATACCTCAAGAAAATATTTCCATCAGCATACTCTACAAATGGACTTCTCCTGCACCACAAGGGTCATGATTCTGTCTGGGTCTTCAGGGTGGATATCAAGGAAATAGCAGTAGCTCAGTCCCACAAGTAACACCTGGCCACCAGTAAGCATCATGGACACTGTCCACGTATACTACATACTAGAATTTTATGCAATATCCAATCCCCAAATTGTTAGAAGTGCTGGTCATATATTTGCCATTCCAATATTTTTGTTATGGTTTATTGTTAGTAATTCTTTACGATCATGGAAACTTTTTCTTAGTTGGTATTTTAGTATATATTAACCTAATCAAATTCTGTGTCAGTACCCTGAATTGATCACACATTTATACATATGATACACTACATTCTGGCCTCTTAGTTGGCCTCATAATTTAATTTTAATTTTTCAATATTATGTTGAAATATATAATTTAATTTTGAATTAATATTTAATTAGTTTTCTGAATATTAATTTTAATTTTTGTTTTATGATTTATACTGTTTCTTTGACTTACAATCTACTTATAAGACATGGTATGATACTTTCTTCTAGTATTAGAAACTTTAAGAAGTGTACTTCATTTTTCCATTGACTTTATATTAGCTCTTCCTTGTCTTTTACACACACACACACACACAGAAAAAATATGTATATAACCTGACATAAGATAGATACTGTAGGGGCCGGGGAGATGGCTCAATGGAATAAGTGCTTCCCTGGCAAACGCAAAGACAGATAGATACTGTTTTGTGGAAATCTTCAATGACCTTTTAAATGCATCCATCTAATATTGTATTTTACATAGACCTGCATAACTACCATTTTGAGAGCTCTTTATTCTTTAACCAGGATCATATGGCTACTTCTGTTCCCTTCTGGATTATGGTCTTTGTTATTTTCTATATGCTACGCATGGAGGTATTAGAATATTCTGAGTTTGTATAACTGGAAAATATTTTAGTTCTCAAAGGTATGTTTGCTAAGTATAAAATTCAACAAGGACAGATCATTTTTTTCAGTCCTTTGAATAAATAAGTCTAGTTTCTTATCCACTTGCTCTTTATTTTTCTCCAATGTGGAACAAGATGCTATTTAATTTTGTTCTTCCATAGCTAATATTGTTTTCCATGTATATGATTTAATGATTTTTTTTTTCTTTAGAATTAGTTTTGGACAATTTCATTTTTGTGTATTTTGGTATGATTTTATTTATATTTATTGTGCAAAAGGTTCATTTTTCTTGGAAATGTAGTGCTATAATTTTAGAAATTTTAAATCTTTAAATATTTAGTGCCTACTCCCTTCTACTTTGAGAATTCTAATTATATGAATATAAGTTTCTTGATTTTGGCACAGAGAACTATTATATGGTTACTCTATATAAACTCTTCATGTTTAGGTTAAACAATTTTTATTGTTATATTCAAGTTTGTAAATAATTTTTTACAGTGTGCAATTATCAATATCATGTGTGTGTTCATTTCAGAAATAGTTTTCTAAAATTCACTCTGTCTACATCTTAAAAAAAAATTCATGATTTTATTATTTAAAAAAAAAAAAGGCAAAATTTCCCCTGAAAAGCAATCACTATTTCTTTTATTCTTCAGTGCTGGAGATTAAAATTCAGGGCCTTGCCCACATTATACAAATTACTTTAGAGACAACCTCAATGCTTTACTTTCATTGTTGTTGTTGTTACTGGGATTAAACTCAGGACCTTGTGCTTGCCAGGTGAGCACTTACGCTGCTAAGCTATATCGCTGGGGTATTTTTACTTTATTTTTATTTCCATTGTCCAGGATGGCTTTGGTTTTACAATCCTCCTGCCTCAGCATGCCAAGTTGCTAGGATGAAAGTTAGACACAACCAAACCTACTCTTAAGTTTTGTCTAATCAAGCGCTGGAATCCTGCTGAATAGGAGGGGTAAAGAACCCCCATCTTAGTCACGCCAGTTTATGTCTGTCATCTCAGAACTACAAGATGGTAAGAGTACATCATAAGTTCACTGCAGCCTGGACAACTCAGTAGCACTTTATCTCAAACTTAAAAACAAAATATTAACATGTGAGGAATGTAATCCACAGCAAAAGGCCTGTGTCCAATCGTGTGTGTAATAGAAACATCAACTACACATGGTGGCACGTACCTGTAATCCCAGCACTTGGGAGGCTGAGGCAGGAGGATTATTGTGAGTTCGAGACCAGCCTGAGCTACAAAGTGAATTTAAGGCCAGCCTGAACTGCATAGTGAGTCCCTGTCTCAAAAAGACAAAAAAACCCCCAAAAAACAAAACATCAACTACACCTTGCTATCTTATGTATCCTGGAGAAATCCCTTCCCCTATCACACTGAGATGATCATATCCAACAATTCTGAAACCTACAACACGGCCAATTCCTAATGTCGGATTTTTCCTCAAAAACATAATCAATAGTAACAGAAGACATATTTAATCTAATTTGACTAAGTTCTCCTTTTTTATTAAGGCCTATGATGATGGCCCACTCTCAGATTGAACCAGGACGCAATTCCTTTAATTCACACAATGAACAATCTCACCTTAGGTGAAGGCCTTCTCTGCTGGAGGTGTAGTTTTTACCACCCTCACCACCACTTCCTCTCCACTGTCTTTCTCCTGCCGTGTGCACCTCCTTACAGAACAAACGTCCATCTCTAGGCATTCTTATGCCTGCAGACATCACATTTAGAGCATCACTTCTTGTGTAGTAGCCTCTAATATGAAGTCCACCTCAATTAGCATTTCAAACTTTAAAATGTCCAACAGCTATAGCAATTATATGAGATTGACACCTCTCTTTCCACTCCTACCAAATCACACGTCCATGCAGTTGCTCAACTTCATTGAGATTCACATTGTGTTTAACAGGCAGTCCCTTTTGGAGGGGGTTTAACAGGGAGCCCCTTTCTCCTGACTCTGCTAATAAACATTAACATCACCTCCATTTTGCCCAACATTCTAAACTCTATGGGTAGAGTTTAATGACCACTTAAATGATCTCTTTGTTAAAAAAAGTGCCACATAAACAACTAAGATAATATTTCTGCACTTCTGCATATGTAACCCAGGAGCCCACTCCAGGGATGGTAGGCGTTGCATCACCGAGTTCCACCCCATGTTAATCCTGCCTCTGGATTATGATGGTACTTACCATCACCTATGGCGTGTGTTGGTAATGTGGGGATATACTGCAAATTTAGGAATTCACCCCCCTCACGCGGGAGCGCTGAGGAGCGAAACTGTGGGTTTAAGACCCTGTACCAAAGGCATTTATAAAAGTGAGATCCATCAGGTCTGCTGGTAGGAGGGATGAAAGCAGGGAAGCAGCCACAGCTCCTGCGGCTCCCGCTCTCGCTTGACTCTGGGTCTTCCCACCGTGCCCCTTCTTCGCACCCAAGTAGAGCGGCTGTGAGCTGGGGCTGCCTGAGACTGCACTCCAGGCTTCGGGAAATGCGCTGCTCGGTGCCCAAGATGGGCCAGCCTCAGCCAAGGCAGGACCCACAGAGGGTGCACACGGCCAGAGACCAGGAAAACCTCGGATTAGGGAGCGCGCAGAGGCTCCGGTCGGCCATTGCCCGGCCCTTCCACTTCCGGGTTGCTCCCCCCCCCCCATCCCATTCCATCCCCACGCAGGGCAGCCGTCCCACACTATTACCATTGCGTGGCTTGAGGGTCTTCAGGGGCACTTCCAATGCAGGCTGCAGCCAGTAGGAATCCTAAAGCGAGCTGGTCTAACCAGGTGAGGAGGCTCTCAGCCACCAGCAATGCGCTTAGGGGCCCAGCTCTGTTGCCAGGAAACAGAGCCCGCCTCCCTTGCCTCACCTGATTGGGCAGTTCCTACAGCCTGCGTCTCTAACCCTGATTTGCTCCTGCTAGATTACCTGCCTCCGAGCTGTCACAGTTGCAAGGGGAAAACAGAAACAGAGGAGGGCTGAAAGGGTAGATTGTAACCCAGAGGCTTTTAAATCATTTTCTCTCCCTGAATGCAGCCTGTCCTAGCTGCGTATAAGCTGTTTACGCCTGGCTTTGCTGAGCTACCACTGTCATTTTTTGTTTGTTGGCCAAGGTTTCCTGCGGCCTTGACCTTACTGTACTTCTCCTGCATTAGGCTACTTAGTGCTGGATTTACAAGGATGAACCCCTACTCCCAGCTACTCCTGCCTTCTTACTGGATTTAGCAACCTCTTCCTGGGAGTTGGCCCTTAAAATGGGGTCTCACATGTGCTAAGACAGTTCCAGAGTTAATTCTGCACAGAGAAATCACTATATAAAATGCCACGAGTCTAGGAAAGGCCAGGACATAATGGAATGGAGGGAAGGATTGATGGGAGAGGTTAAAAATGATCAATAAGGCCGGCCAGATAGCTCAGCGGATTAAAGCACTTGCTTAGGCAAACTCAGGGACCAGGGTTCGATCCTAATTGGGCCATGCCGCCCCACCCCCACCTGGGGGTGGGGGGCACTGAGACGCAATTGAGACAGGCCCTGGTGGTGCATGCCTGTAATCCCAGCGCTTGGGAGGCTGAAATCAGGAGGATCACTATGAGTTTGATCTGTGTAGTGAGACACTGTAGACCCTGTACTACATACATAAAAAATAAATAAAAACGAGCGCCAAGGTAGTTTGCTTTGTAGATAAGACTCTCTAATTGTGTGTCTCAATTTACTTTTTTGTAGGGGGGTTCTTTTTGAGACAGGGTCTCTATGCAGTTCAGGCTAGTTGTGAACTCACTCCATAGCCCAGGCTGGTCTTAAATTTGCAGTGACTCTCTTGCCTCAGCCTCCAGAGTGCTGGGATTACAGGTATGCAACACCACAACCAGCCTGATTTACTCATATTATGCTAAGAAAATATATGCAAAAAAATACATGCCACAAAAGCTTATAAGGGGCTTCCTCCTAAGTCTGGACCGCGGAAGGTTGGGTTGGGGCGCGCTCAGGGCTGGCCCGGTCTTCCAGGCCACCATGTCGAAGGTGTCCTTTAAGATCACGCTGACGTCAGACCCACGGCTGCCGTACAAAGTACTGAGTGTTCCTGAAAGTACACCTTTCACAGCAGTCTTAAAGTTTGCTGCAGAGGAATTTAAAGTTCCTGCAGCAACAAGTGCAATTATTACCAATGATGGAATAGGAATAAATCCTGCACAGACTGCTGGAAATGTTTTTCTAAAGCATGGTTCAGAACTGCGAATTATTCCTAGAGATCGTGTTGGAAGTTGCTAATATCTGCTGGGAACATGTGATTTTTTCAGAAAGAAAATTGCTATTTTAGTGAAAACAGGCTTTTAACACACAGTGAAAACACCCAAGAGTAAAGGAAACAGTGAGCAATGACTCTTGTCCTTTCTTGTTTTCATATTCTTCATGCCAAGAGGAAGAGCCTATGCATGAACAGTGCCCCTGCCACAGAGAGTCATGCTGTGGTGACTGTCGCTTCACCAGTAGGAAGTTCATGTGTGGCACATGGATCATGCAACTATTTTTTTTACCTGAAAAATAATTCTGATAGTTTTGTGTGTGTACATTTGGAAAATTAAAATTTCCTAAATTTTATGTAATTGTCTGGAATTAAAAATGTAGAAAGATTGGTTATGGATCATAGATGGTGGTTTGCTCGACAGAATGTTATAGACTCATGTAGATTCTTAAATATACATTTTGTGATAAGTATAATAGACCTACCAATGAATATTTAACTGTTGTCATGTGCAGCTTAAGTTTTCAAGCTTAATGAGTCATAAGTTTTAATTAAATACCAAAGAACCAGAAATTTAATTTCTTGGTCTGACCGTTATATGCGTACATTTATGTCACACACCAGAGTTGTTAGTGGTGTTAATTGCGATGGTTGGAGCTGACAGCACAGTAGAGGCATCTTTTCCTAAGCTATGCACTTCTTTAGTGTTGTGTCCCTTCGTCACTTTCTTAATTCAGTATTTTTTATGACAAAAACCCTCAATGACTCCTTTTGAAAGTGAAAGAATATTGTTACAGAAGATATAAAGTTCCCACAAAGCTTGAAGTAGTGATCAGAAATCCTGATGAGTTATGTTTATTGAAGACCTCACTTTTGAAGAAGTGCTAACATTAATCACCCAAGTGCGTAACAAGCAAAGATGGGGGATGACCAGTTTGGGGCAAAGAGGAATGAGTGGTGGGGATAGCAGCAATGGAAGTAAGGAACTGTACAGAGTGTCACAGACGCCAGGGGGTCCAACAAAACTGGAGAATGTTGGATCAACTGAAATGGAAAGCAGAGTACTTGATAGAGGATTAGATAGCAAAGGTATTTCTTTCCACCTGCAGACTAGAAAGTACCCGTTATGAGTATTCAAAAAAATCTGTCTATAACAAAGTATTTTATTTCTGTTTACAGGGGAAATCAGTGTTGAGTGCAGTTGAAAGCTGCGCGGTTGGGTCATGGTGGTTCAGAAGTGCTGCCTGACCTGCTGTGCCATAAACAGGTCACTTTCTAGAGGTGGGGTTTGTCTGCCTGTTTGTTCTTAGAGCTGGAAGTGTACTTCCAGGCTGGGACAAAGAGGAATGAGTGGTGGGGTCAACAGCAATGGCAGTAGGAAACTGCAGAGTGTCACAGACTGCCAGTGGGTCCGACAGAATTGTGGAGAATGTTGGATAAACTGAAATGGAAAGCAAAGTACTTGATAGAGTGAGTAAATGACTTATAGTTTATTCATGAATAAAGTTTCTGTAAGACCAATATTTATCTTAGAATATTTCCGTGTCACTGTTATAGGCCCCAGGTTCACTTAGGTTAAAACGACAGTAAAATGCAGGACCATTCACATCTCAAGGGTAACAGGTAACACCAGTACTTCAAATTAATAGGTATTTTTCACAAGTCTCAGGAAAAAATTGCAAGATTTTCAGTTATCAAAGGATGAAGTTTTACTAAAGAATAAATGTACAATGTTTGGAATTTTTTATAGAAATCTGATATACAAAGGCTGCTATTAGCCATCAGTTGACCAACTAATTTCAAATTCCCAATCTGAATTTTTGGGTTAACTTTTTTTTCTATTTTAGCACAAAAATCTACCTGCTGTTTTCATAGATAAGTTTATGTTGTCATGTGCCATAAAATGATTTATTTAATACTTTGGTTCTTTTGAAAATTAGGCTGGAGTTCTTAAATAAATTTTTTTGTTAAATTTTTGTTAAACTAGATTATATTGTTAAATGTGGCCTATAAATTCTCAATGCAAAATGCTCTGAAATACTTGAAATTTTACTCATGAAAATACATTTTGTTACACTGTAAAAAAAAAAAAAAAAAAAAAAAAAGCTTATAAGGATTATAAGCTTTAACTTAATCTACTTCCTGGTATTGAGGAAAGGAAACCTGAGAACTTGAGACTGTAGGCTATTTCAACCGTTTATTTTCAGTTGTGTTACAATGAATACCACGATATTTTTGATGGATTTAGGGATTAAATTTTTGTGGCTAGTCTCCACAGTCTGTTACATCAGAGGGACTATGAAAACATATATAGACTGTATAAGCACTACTTGTTCATAGTTTGCAAATTTTTAGTCTTGACTTTCTTAAGTGAAAATTCTGTGCTTTGTATCATAATAAGAATTTTTTAGTAGCTCAGATGGAATTACATGAAATCCCAAATGACCAAGAATGTTAAAAAGACCAGACTTATAAGAATTACTATTATTTGTAACTGACCAGTGAGCTGAAATTTAGCTCCAGCCACTGGCCCTGTGGAAAGGGGACAAAATTTTGAGTCTCATGTGATGATCAAAACCAGAAAAGATCATCAGTCTTGTCAACATATCAGACAATTATTTATTTCTAATGAGCCCAACTTTGTTCATTGTATAATTAGCATCATCCTGGGCCTGAAGTCACAAGATAGCAGCAAGTTCCCCACTCCTTTTATGTCATAAGAAAATTCCAGTCACACCCACCTATTCCCTAAAAATCCCAAATTGCTATGGATGGAAAGCCTAACAGTTACATTGGTCACCTCAGTTAGCTGAATGCAAAAACAAAACAAAACAAAACAACAACAAAAAAACACATAATAGGCCTAAATTTCAGGCTCAAGGTGCCACTGTAAATTTTGATGATTTTTCAGTTTCTCCACGTCTCCCACCCAAACCCAGATAATTCTTCCCAGCTTATTTGAGTTTTGCCATTGTACTCCCACTCTTTTTATTCACTCAGTATAGTCTACATTGTATAATGTAGTTAATATGAAAATTCCAAAGGGATCACTCTGTTTAACGCACTCAGTTGACACAGCCTGAAGGAAAAGCCCAGTTGAGGATGACTTTCAGTAAAAGCCAAAATTATGGAAGGGAGTGACTTCCCCCTTCTGTATAGCCCATTATGACTATGGGCTTCTCCACAAAGCTGATCTGGAAAGCTGTTTGGAATATGGAGTAGGAGGGATTCAGGGGGAATTCAGAGATTTCAGCTCCTATGTAGGCACACATCAAAGATTCCATGCAAATACTCTCCTCATAGGTATAGGATCTCTAATGTTTGGTGGGCATAGAGATGGACAGGGATGCCTTTAATGCCTTGACCTCAAGACAGCACACAGCGGCAACAGTTCTTGATAAATCAGGCTTTCAAAATTTAATGGATATGTACCTCCACCCTGATGCCTTCCCTGAATCTCTAGATATGATTTTCAGGAATTAGTGACTGGGCATTCAATCTTCTCAACATACAAACTTGTTCCACAGTTCATTATGATCTTCATTACATACATAACATGTAGTACATATTTATGAACCTTTAAGGAAGTTTAAGTAGGGTGAAGGTGACTGGATGTCAGGCCAAGGGATCCAACATATATGTGCTCTTATATAGAGCATCAGAGACCTCCTTGAACTATGATGTGTATTTTCTTTATTTAATTCTGTTAGGACAATGAAAGGAAGAGTGGCTATAGGGTGCTGTTTAAAATTGTCAAAGGGAGTCTTTGTCAACTCCATTGTTTCTAATTTTACACAGAAAACTAAAAAGAAAATCTACCAAAAAACTTAGAACAAATAAATTCATCAAATTAGGAGGTTCAAAATCAGAAAAATCAGTAGCATTCCTATAAACCAACAATGAACTCACCAAGAAAGCAATTAAGAAAACAACTCCATTCACAATAGCTTTAAAGAAAAAAAACAATAATTAAGCATTAACCTAACCAAGGAAGTGGAAGACCTCTATTATGAAAACTTATGAGTATGAGACAGAAAAAGAAAAAGGGATATCAGAGAATGGAAAAACATCACATGTATATGGATAGGAAGAGTTAATATTGTCAAACTGACCATATTACCAAAAAATGATATTTAGTTTTAATACAATTTGTATGTGTCTTTGCAGAACACAATACCCATTTACCCTCAAGTATATGGAAGGAAGAGGTTTTATTCCATAGTTGGCTCTGGTGACAAGACAGGGCATCATGGCTGAGGTTCATAGCAGAAAATTGCTCATGGCATAGCATCAGGAAAAAAGATAAAGATGAGGGAGGAGGCAGAGAGATGCACTGTTCCAGACCATGCCCCCAGTGATCTACCTCCTCCAACTATGCCTCACCACACATCACATTTAGTTGTAACTCAGCTGTGGACTAATTCACCAATGAATCTGGTAAGTATTATGTGCCCGTGTCCCAACCTCTTTGGGGGAACATCTATATACAAACTACAACACTGTGAAAAGACTAACAGTATTCTTCAGAGAACTGGAAAAAAAAAACTGTAAAATTTATATGAGACCAACAGAGGCCCAGAATAACAAAAATACTTCTGGGTGACAAGGACAGTGAAAGAAGAAATGTAATCCTGAGTTGCAAATTATATTACAAGGATACAGTGATAAAAACAGCATGATCCTAGAACAAAAATGGACATGAGGATCAGTGGAACATGATCCAGACTACAAAAACAACCCAGGTACACTTTCAATAGTCAATATATATTGTATTCTAGGGAAGAGTTTACAGGGTATTCAGGATCTCACTACTAGATTGGACTCATAGTGATCTGCCTGTTTACAGCCTCCCAAGAGCTGGGATGGGATTACTGGCTCGTGCAGGAGAGCATGGAATCTCTCCCACACACTCGCTGGGCCTGTTCTTGGCCTGGGTCCGGAGGTGTGGAGGGGTCCTGAGGGCATGAAGGAAGGTTTCACACAGCAAGCCTGGCCAAGCTATTCTTTTAAATAAACTAATAGAAATTAGTAGTATAATTATCTGAGCTATCTTGTGTGTGCGGATATAAGTATCAATATAGAAATAGATATACATAGATAGATTGATTTTCTTTTCCCTTCCCTCTTTTATCCATTCTCTTATCCCTTTCCTTTTGAGAAGTTTACTTCTGTTTGACTATATCTATTGTACTTTTGGATCCTACTTAGTCTTTCAGTTCCTTACACTAGAGACATAATATGTTTACACATGTGATTCTGATTGATTTCACTTATGGGAATGGTAAAATTCCATACTATTTTTATTGCATTTTTCTCTCTAAAATTAGGCATCCATACATTGAAAATTACAATGCTCTGAAAAAAAGTTTGAAGAGGATATCAGTAAATGGAAAAAACATCTCTTGCTCATATATAGGAAGATCCAACATAGGGAAAATGCCATAGTTCCAAAATTTAATACAGATTTAATGCAATGCCAATTAAAATGCCACTAGCGTATCTCACAGAATAGAGAAAAAAAATCCTAAAACTCATTTGGAACCAGAAGACACCTACAACAGCACATGCAATTTTAAGTTACAAAGGAAAGCCAGGGGACACCAAAGCACCTGACTTGAAATTATTCTACAAAGCTACTGTGATAAAATCAGCATATTACTGTCAAAAAATCCAGCCCTAAAGATCAGCATAACAAAAAAGAAGATGCAGACACAACCTCAAACACATTGGGCACCTTATCTTTGGCAAAGGTTGCAAACATATTCACTGGAACAAAGATAGACTCTAACAAATGGTGGAAAAAGGCCAGGGAGATAGCTCAGCAGACTGAGCACTTGCCTAGGCAAGCATAGGGACTGGGGTTTGCTCTGGCACCACATGCTGTGCTGGCTCTTCCCCTGGGGATGCAAAACCAGTCACCAAGACCAGGTGTAGGGTACACACTTGTAATCCTAGGGCTGGGCCTGCTGAGAGCGGAAGGATCACTAAGAGTCCAAGCCATGTAGTGAGACCCAATACAAAATACATTTAAAAAGTGGAAAACAAGTACCTGGTTTTCCATGTGTGAAGGACTCAAACTCAACACATGTTTATTACCATGTACCAAAGTAAAAATGGATCAAAGATAAATATTGAAACAGAAACATTAAATCTATTGAAGGTATAAAAGGTATACATGTGGAAGATACATGTGTAAGTAGAGAATTCATGAACAAAACCCAGACTTCAGGGGAAATACTTCAAAGAATCAACAAATAGGATCCCACTGATACAGTTTGTGTGTAGTTGTCCCCGCAAAGCCTCATACAGTCATGGGGCAGCTTCTGGAGTTTATGATTGATTATTGTGGGTGTGGGTGCTGCACCTGCCCTGGGGTGCATTACAATGGAAGGAAGGGAGCGAGACTAGCTCGCTGCCTGAGCTGCTGCCCCTCCCTTTGCTCTTGCTCTTTGCTGCCACCATGAACAGCTGCTCTGTGCCATGTGCCACTCTGCCTTGGAGTGAGCTGAGTATGCACTGAAATCTCCTCAAACTGTGAGCTAAATAGACCATTCCTTCCTTCATTTTCTCAGCAATGAGATAAGAGTAGCTGAGCCACCCACCTTATAAAAAAATTTTGTACACAAAAAAATAAAGGACTGGTAGAGTGAAAAGAATACCCATAGAGTGGGAAAATTATAGCCAGTTGTTCCTCACACAAAGAACTTCTGTCTAAGTCCTATAAAATATTGAAAAAAAAAATCGGACTCCCAAATTCAAAGACCCAATCCCAAAGTCTGCAAGTGAGATGCACATGTCCTGAGATAAAGAAATACAAATGACAAATAAATATATGAAAGAATGTTAAACACCTATGGCTTTTTGAGAGGTGAACAATTAAAACAAATAGGAGATTCTGTCTGACTCTAGAAAGAATGGTTATCACCAAGAAATTAACCAAAACAAATGCTGGAGGGGCTCTGGGGACACAGGAGCCCTTCTCCATTGTCGGTGAGAGTGTAGACTGGTGCAATGACTGTGGAAATCAGGGTTGAGTTTCCTCAAAAACTAGGATGAGGTGTCCCATTTGATCCAGCTCTTCCCCTTCTGGGTATCTTCCCAGAAGAATTAAAAATATGACACCACAGTGATATATGTGCGCCCATGTTTATAACAACACAATGAGTAATAACTAAAGGTTGGGAAAAAAAACCCAAATGCTCATCAGTAGAGGAATGGATAATAATGGTGTCATTTTGTACAATGGAGCACTACTCAGCCATAAAGAAGGACACACATGAGACTTTTCTAGGTCAATGGATACAATTGGAGACCATACTCAAAAGTGAGATATATCAGGCTCACATGTGTAAACATCATGTCATCGTCCTAGTGTGAGAGGCTAAAAGGCTACATAAGATCCAAAATGTATAATATGTATTATGAAATGGGAGGTAACTGTTGAAAAGAAAAGAAAGGTGAAAGAGAAAGACAATGAAGGGAAAAGGGAAAAAAGTTCAATATACAGATTTTCTTGTTTTTTTTTATATACTATTGACAAACAACTTGAAATTATATAAATGCAATTTTATTTTCAATAGAGTAAAAAACCAGAAAAAACATTTAAAATGATACCCAATTTCAAAACAAGATGTTAGGAAATCAACAGTGGTTGTTATATTGCATATATTTACTTCAAACTAGTCGATTGGATTATAAGATATAAAATTGATCAGAAATATATATAGATAAGTCTAGGGCCAGCTATATAGCTCAGTAGACTAAAGTACCTATTTAGGTAGGGGCAGGGACTGGGGTTTAATCCCTGGTGTGTCGTGCAGCCCTGCCCCCAGGGCACACTGAGATGGGAATGAGACTGGGTGTGGTGGCATGTGCCTGTAGTTCCAGTGCTTTGGAGGCTGAAAACTGGAGGATCACTTGAGTCTGATCTGTGTAGTGAGACCCTGAATTGTACCACTGAGCCACACATAAAACTCAATTCTCTGTCTCTGTCTCTCTGTCTCTGTCTCTCTCTCTCTCTCATATCATATATGTATGATATAAGATCGTTTATAGGTATATATGTTAACATAGTTATACTACTAATTTCTCCTAGTTCATTGAAAAGATGTTTGTGCTAATATTGTCAACAAATACAACATTTTTCTGATACATAAATATATGCTGAGTAACTACTTTGAGGATAGCAATATACAATGTGCTAATCATTTTTACTCTCCCAATATTTTGTTATGAAATTTTGTTTCATTTTTTTTTTTCTCTTTAAAACAAAACAAAAAGTGGAAGGACATCAGTACTGTGAGCCGGACTAAGTAGGAGACACAGTGGCTTCTCTGAAATATACAGATAGAGTATCCACTTTTGGTAACAAGTAGCTTCTAAATTAGAAGGGATCTACATTACAAAGTTTTAGGAAGTATCGTGTTTTGAGTTAGCTGCCTCAGCTCTCATTTCTAGCATTTATTGCCCTGGAACCTCACTAGCTCTTTCTTGAGGTTCAACCCCAGCTGAGAGTGTTAATTTTTTCAGCTTAACTCATGCTTAGGAGTTTGAGTTACAGGTAGGGAACCGCTGACTACTCTGCTTCAAAGGCTAGACATCAATGCCTTGGGTAGACTAGACACATTTGAATTGCTTGAAGATAATTGAAGAGTGAGACAATTTTTCTAGCCAGTGCTGTACATATCAGTACATAGAAATGGGGAAAAGGTGGGCCAAAATGGAGACAATTTGTTATCTTTCAGGGAGAGCCATCTCAGTGGTCCTCAGCACTCCTGTATTTGGTACATATTTGTTTATCATTGTTATGTCTTCTTGAATTTTTTACCTGGAAAGCATGTGGTGACTTTCTTTATCTCTTTTGATCATTGTTCGTTTGAAGTTCACATGTCTGCAAATCTAATAGCTACCAGTACATTTTCTCAATTCTTGTTGTGTGGAATGTCTTCCATCCCATGATTGTTAGACAATGAACTTCTTTTTGAGTGAAAATGTATTTCTTTTACACAGTATATTGCTTGGTCTGCTTTCCTCATCCATTTTGTTAGGGTCTTTCTTGAATTGAGGCCATCTACAGTGATGGTTATAATTGATATGTATTGGCTTATCATTATCACGTTATTTTCCCACTGTTGGATGCCTGCTTTTCCCTTCCATTTAATTGCTTGCACTGCCTGGCGATTTCTTTCTATTGTTTTTAGAACTGTGGTCATTTTTATCTATGTATAGAATATCTTCCAGTACTCTTTGGGGGTCATGAATTTCTTCAGTTGTTCTTTATCATGAAAGTATCTTATTTATCCATATTTTTCAAAGATAATTTTCCATGTTACATCCATCTGAGTTGGAAGTTGTTTTCTCTTAGGACTTGACATACTTCATTCCAAGTTCTTCTTGACTTGAGTGTTTGTGTTAAGAAGTGTGCCTTGATTCTGATGGATTTCCTTAATAGTTTTTTTTTTCTGTCCTCTAATAACTGTTAATATTCTGTTCTTGTTCTGAATATCCAGAGTCTTGATTTATTTGTTTTTTTTGTTTATATCTAGTACAGGGTCTATAGGGTCTTACTATGTAGATAAGACTTGGAGTGATACTCTTGTTTTTAGCCTCCCAAGTGCTGGGTTTACAGGCATGCACCACCATATCCAGTCTCAATCGCTGTCTCAGTGCACCCTGGGGTGTGACTTCCATTTTCCACTATCTTGTTTCCTAGATTTGTTCTGGGTGGGTCAGCAGTCTGAGGTCACCTTTTGCTTCTGCATTTTAAAATTTTCTGTTTAAAAATTTTGTTTTCTGAGTTGATCCTTGTAAGTTTTTGTAGTAGGCAGCTTTATCACTAATATCAAGGCCTCTCTAGGAAGTGTCTATTCTTCAGGAATGTCTTCTGTGTGTGCAAGGTTCTTGGTTTGTGTCTGTCTTCAAATCCTTGCTTCCATATTTACTAAGAATGAAACATGGCTGTCTGTTTGGCTTATACCTGGTCCTTTCATGGTGAACTGTAGTGAGATTATTTCCCTAGAGCCTCCCAGTATTGTTACATAAGTGAACACAATTGATTAAAACACATATGACATTCTAGATAACATAGTATAATTAGCAATAACAATAGCATCAAGCACAGCTTAGAAATGAACAAAATGTTGTAACTATTAATTTTGTACTTTAACCATAGGATCAAACTTTACGGTTATGTGACAATCCCTAATAAATTGGAAGCTTGTATCCAAAGTGTTTCCCCTTGATAGAGTCATTTTCACCCTGTGGTGGGGAAATTTAAGAAGAATGGTGGATAAAACAGAGATAAGAGAAATAAGATAGAGACAAGCCTGGAGGTTGAAAGATGACCTTGCAAGCTTTGGGAAACTAGAGAGGAAGGAAGGAAAGAAAGAATGAAGAGATGTGCAAGGACTCTTCATAGTTAACCAGAAAAATTAGCGATAATCACTCATATGAGAATATGATTAAACCTCAAGACAAAAATGGAGGAAGGGAGAAAGACAGATTTAAACAAAATATAGGTGAAAGA
Source organism: Ctenomys sociabilis (assembly GCA_004027165.1). Taxonomy (NCBI): domain Eukaryota; kingdom Metazoa; phylum Chordata; class Mammalia; order Rodentia; family Ctenomyidae; genus Ctenomys; species Ctenomys sociabilis. Next base: position 33,415 of record PVKA01007166.1, on the reverse strand, counting down.
CAAAAAAAAAAAAAAAAAAAAAAAAAAAAAAAAAAAAAAAAAAAAAAAAAAAAAAAAAAAAAAACAACCCAAAAAAAAACCCCCAGCAAAAACAGACAACAAATCAGTGAAAAAAGAAGAAAAATATTATAGGAAACAAATTTAGTGTCCACTGAGGTCCCACAACTACTGGTTACCATTGCCATTCCTACAGTAGAGTTGTGCTATGTGTTAAGCTGATCTTGGCCTTCAGATGTGGGTGCATGGCTCACAATCCTCTGCTGATACTCTCTGCCTGTCCATTAGCAGCCCTCCCTCCCACTCTTACCCTGTTTCTCTGCATATCTCTCTCAGTTTCTGTGGTGCTTATAGATAGAGACAAGTGACTGCTTCCAGTCTCATGTACAGTTGGTGCCTTACTCAACCTCTGTGGTCCTCTTCTATTGGCAAATCTCTGTCTTCTCATATCATTTATTGTAGGGTGGGGTGGTGTCATATTTTGTGGTTTTTACAAGGCAAAAATACAATACAGGACACATTTTATAAGAGTATAAACAATCATATACAGAATTGCAGGAAATCTGTCTACACACTAAAGACTGAAGAATCCAGCTGAGGGCCTAAATCCTAATATCCTGTATGAGTACAGATGAAAATATAGAGCTCCTACAAGTCCAACTGGAGGCCCAGGACCCATGATATTGCTCACACAGGTCTCTCACAGATCTGTGGTAGGAAGCCAAGGTCAGTGGTAGAGGTTAAGAAATACATGCCAGTTGGATGAAGGATCTGTGCTAGCAGGCTGAGGGGTCTGCACTGGAGCCATTAAGCAATGCTCAAAGTAAGAACTTGAGCTCTCCCAAAAAGTACCACAGCCATTTTCAGCAAATAAGCTTTCTCAAGCTCCTCCTATTCTGAGGAAAGCTGAGTTCTCATCAGGAAAGTGAATATGACAAGCTTATCTAAAAGACTGAGCTGTGCACCATCATCGCCCTCCCAAGCTAGATAGTTCTGGTGAGAACAAGAGCTCCTCCAAAGTGAACCACAGCCATCTTTAGGGAGAGTGAGGTCCAGTGCTCCTTTTGCAACAAGAACAACCAAGTTCAACAGGAAAGCCAGCAAGAGGAGAATAGCAGAATAGCCCAAGAGAACCACCTCTCTGAGCATTTCCAACAGCTTCTTCTAACAGCTTCCCTAACAGCCTCTCAACAGCTTCTCCAGTTCTGCCTCTTATGCTGCTGGTAGCAATCCTCTGGTGGGCCCCCAAAGCCCAGCATCACACTATCCCAATTCAGCTGGATGTAAGTAGTTGACCGCCAGTTAGCAATCTACAGGTGGTATGCTGTGATGTGGTTTAACCCTTTGTTCCTGACAGTGTTGTCCAAGGCTGTTCAGTCACAATTTTTACTCCTCTCCTAAGGGAGAAGTGCTGACTTCACACTTGTCCCTTTTCAAGGTCTGTGACCATCACCACTTGCCTCTGCTTTAGTTTGTAACTTCATCAGTTGAGACGGGTTGAGGTGCTCTCTGGTGCTTTTATGCTTCTATCCCAAGCATGGGGATGGCCTCAAATTTCAGAATCCTGCAGTGCAAATTTGTTTAATTCTTGTGTCTCTCTAGCCCATGGCAGGGGTTAGCTCTTCCATTTAGTACACATCCCTGTAATCTTTAATCTTGTTCTTAGAGGTTCCAGTTAGCCCTACTGTGGCCAAAAAGGAGAACAAAGAAAAGAAAATCAAAGGAACAACAACAAAAAAAAAAAAAAAAAAAAAGATAGAAAGCTTGTGGATCATCAGAGAGGGCTCAGTTCACTCAGTCCTGTGTGTGTGCAATTTACTATATATTCAGCTACAGGCTTCTCTGTTTTCAGGAAGGCCAAAGAGACAGGTGCCGTATAGCCTAAGTCTACAATGTGTGACATGATTTTAATACAGTAATATATCTATTTTAATATGTCCTTTTCATTTTCTCTTTTTAAGCTTCTAAGTATGGCAGGCGGACATCTGTGATCTGGATAATCAGGGACCGTTGGGTAGGCTGGCTGGCTTTATTAAGTCCTTTATCTATGTTTTGCTTGAACTTTGAGCTCCTCTTATTTTAGATCAGTTTTGATTTCAAGATGTATGTCCCTCCGCTTTCTCCCAATTACCTGTGTTTCTAGTTGAATATCTCTGAGTAGCTCTGAGTTTTCTCCTCTATTCAGCCATGCTATGAGTCCTGTTTTTGGATTCTATCTGCTGTTATTCTATTTATAATTTTTCTCTGTGTTCATGACTAATATTAGCTTAGATGCTTCCCTGTCTTCAGCAACTTTTCCAGAATGTTGTTTCAAAGTTAGAATAGCTGCAAGAAATGAATTGCTTAAGGTTTCTTCTTTTCAAATTGTGTTGAAGTGGAATTTTGCCTTGCATAAATGTTGAAAGAACTCATCCTAAAATCAATTGTGTTTAGAATTTTATTGGTGTTTTAAAAGTATATTTTCCATTTATATATTTAACTTGCTTAGAAAATACAAGATTTTGATTTCAAGGTTTCTCTTGTATCAGTTTTAAAAATTTTTTTTTTAATATAATAGCTCTAAGCATCATCAACATTAAATTTTATTTTACAGGGCATATCTAGTATCCTCTTTAACTACTGTCAATGATGGCAATATTTCTTCATATGAAGGGTTTAAAAATATAAAGTACTCCTCTTTAAAGATATCTTCTCCTGTATTCCTTGTGCCTGTGTCCCAGTCTAGCTGGTGTGCAATCACACATATATTATCTTGTTTTCCTTCCATGTGTAAACACCAACAGATGAATAGAGACTCGTACAGTTTGCTCACTCTTTTGCTGCCATCGTGCAGCACTTTCTGTACCTAGACACATTATAAACACCACCTCGTACTGCAAGTAAAATGACACTGCAATGCTTGTTTAACTTGTCATTTAATTTAGTTCCATAGTGACAGCTGTGTCTGCTGCTTCCTGTCTTTGAAATCACAAGTAAAGGTGAAGTGCACACAATGAACCCTGAGCATTTTCTTACATAAGTGAATGTAGCTATGGAATTCATTTACAAAAAAGAACTATGATAACATGAACATGCTGCAACCAAAATTTACACATATTCCATATTTTGTTGTCAAGTTATTCACAATTTTTATTTGAAAAGCATGTCCCTTTGCAGTGGAAGAGAGCCCTGATCCCTAAAATCTCAACAATGTTTTGCCATCAAATATGAAATTTTGCCAATTATTTTGGTGAAATTATCACTTTAAAGCTGCATGATTCTGAAAATCTCAGAATTCAACCTACTGGGTTTCCAGGCTAAAGATGGTAAAATGTTTGTCTATTTTTTGTCTTGTTCTCTTCCTCCTTCTGAATAGCCTGCTCTTGTGTGTGCTAACACTCAGGGCATTTGCCACAGAAATCTCAGTGACTTACAGCTTGGTCACTTTTCCATATTTCTTTTGTTCTTTTTTTCTTATTTAGATAGCCTGGCTCATTTTGAGGTAGGCAACCATCTTTTTGGGTGAAACTTCCTATCTCATGCACGTGATATCTTTGGCCAACAACAATCCTTGTTGAAATTTATGGTACCAATTTGTTTTTATTTAATGTATTACTTCCTTCATTGGTGAAACAAAATACTTGACACCCAAAGTTAAAGAGAACAGATTTATTGTAGCTCATAGTTTATAGATTATTTTATTTGATATTTGGCTAGTAAGGTAGGCTGGCATGGCAGAGGGACATCATAATGAAGAAACAGTTCATGGCAGACAGCAGGCACCAGAATCAAGCAACGAAGTACTGAAGGAACAAGCAATAACTGACAGACAACACTTCTTATCTCCCTTATATTCTATCTAGGATACCTTAGAGTGAGCTCACACCCAGGGTACAGCACCTTTAATCTTAGTATTGGACCATGATTCAGTCTCAGAATTTTACACTTAATCTCAGCATCACACATGCTAGCTCTACTTCTGAAAATCCCCACCTATGAGGATTTGGGAGGATATATAGACACAAGTCACAACATCTAATATATGTGTTGTCCTTTTCATCATTCTCTTTTAATGTTCAAGAAAGATAGAGACTAATAGCTATACAATCATAAAAACAACTAACACATCGGACCAGTGGTTAAAATGAATTCTACAAGAAAATCATCTTCCTTCTTTCTTAGATACCCTGGACCAGAATTAGATTGCCTAGTAAATGACCTTTTATGTAAAATAACAAAATGAAAGCCATTTTTTTTTGATGACCACTGTGAAATCATGTGCTTGACTATGAACACTCCCAACACTTGGAAATTCCTTGAGCCATTGTGTTCAAAAACACATTGCTGGATTCAAGTTGGGACAAACTCACAAAGTGCTTCTATCCAATTCCTAAATGATCCAGGAAAAGCAAGACAGGTAAATTTCCATAAAACACAGACCTGCACAGAATACCAAACTGATCTCCAGAACACCTTGTTTGGTACAGTCTGTGTTGTACAGGAGCCTGGACGCATCCCCAGTCCCCCCGCCCTCTGCCCATCACTCTCACACCTGCCTGGTGCTCTGGTGATTGCTCTGTCTCCTTGGTTCTCACAGGAGCTCAGTTTCTGCAGTGTTTGCCTCCCAAGACCTCATATTAACATTCTGCACTGAAAAGACACTTCTAAAGGATGCTGGATGGAAAAAATTTTTAAATCACAGTCTGTTTGTTGGAAAGAATTTTTGAGTAAAAAATATAGCTTACAAACCTTCAGTTTCATAGTGTTCATGTGCAATGGAATTTCCCCATGTTCTCTGTGCTGTGCCAGCATTTGACCATGTGGGTATCCCTGTTGATCAGCACAAAGGGGCTGAAAATTGCATAACCAACTCCTAGAAATATTTTAATGTTTAGTATTGTGAACTCATGTGTCACAGTTGAGCCTGTGTAGAAGGAAAAAATAAAATCTGCCCAATAAAAAAGAAGAAAATAGGTCATAAGAATGAGAATACTTAGAGTAGCTCTGACTTCTGGGCTGGAATTGTTTGCAGACCTGGAGTTGTGCAGGTAGAGGACACGCTTGTGATGCTCATGCAGACGTACAGCCATGTACCCACTGCTCCAGCCCATGAAACTCTGGAAGATGATGTCCCGAAGAGTCATGAGAGACAGGAAAAGCCACCTGACTGCTTGCCTAGATGGCATCATGTAACAATACCCAACATAGATTTTAGTAACAGATCTGTTTATGCTATTTACTGCTCTAATGTAGTAAAGCAAGTTGGAGCTTATCAGGAAATTTAAAAACCAAAAAAAGAGGAGACAAGAAAGAACTTGCCACTTTTTCTGTGGCTTAAGCTTTGTCCATGGGGTGCTCACAGGACTGATGGTGATGGCCTGCACCACACTGAGGAGACAAGTCGTGCAAAGAGAAAGGCCCCGGGCCACCCTTCCCAGAAAAATCATGGCTTTACAACCAACATTATCTAAGGAGTAATGAAAATGAAAAGGTGATCTTATATAGGAGATTCCAGAAGCCCAGAGTGTCAACGCATTAGTGAATGCCAGTTGGATTATGATGAAGTCTGTGGGTTTCTTCTCAGTGTCTACATGTAAAGTGTACAGATGTTTCACAAACAAAAAGAAATTCCCTGCAATGCCAATTCCAGCAAGCGAAAGGAACGTTGTTTTCCAGATAAGGTTACTCCAGTCATCCTTTGAATTCATGGAGAGAAACGGAATGTTTTTGGAGAAACAGATTAGTGAAGAGGAAATGTTTCAGTTTGTGGCTTCTCTCTGGTTCACTAAAATGAAAAGAACAGTGGCAACACTGGAAAGTGTAACGTGTGACAGTCCAGTGCATGCATTCTCTTCCTTTCATTCATTGTATTCCTTATTTATCTATGACTTTATAGATTTACGAGCTCCCATGATTATAACATCAAACATTTTGAGGTTTTTATTTCCCTCTTGGCATATATATATATATATATATATATATATATATATATATATATATATATATATATATATTCCATTTCCTAAAGCAGTTAGTTCTGCCTCTATTTCTGCATATCAATTTCCTGATTCCACAGTCTACCCAGTTTGACATAGAAACACTGTGCTTCTCTTTTTAGCTGTTAACACTGTGCACATTCTTCCGTCATCTGCTCTGAACATTGGCTGCGATAGTCCACAGCCATCTCTGGAGAACTGACTCCACCAAGTAAACCAGCCTAGTTGTGTATGTAGGATACTTTTTTTTTTTTCTCCTTGCTCTGACAATTTTTGGATAGTTAGTGACAGGAGAGGCTTCATGTGTGGGTGCCTGTTTTGTGAAAGTCTATTCCATGATTTATTGATTGGAGGTTGTTGTGGAACTTTATTAATGGGACAATATTTGGAGGCTTTTTTTTTTTTTTTTAACTTACCCACACTTATTTATCCTGTCCTCTTCCTCTAACTCTGCAGTAAATCATGTGAATACAGATTTCATTTTCAAACTGTGTTCTGGTCACTTCTGCCAAGGCCAATATTTTACTGATAGTATCTCTTAACATTTTCTAACCTTTAAATGTCTTAATCAGTATATTTACCTTAATCTCATCATTGCTCTCCCTTTAAGGATTTTCATCTTCAATGAGATTATAAAACAGAAATTTGTTTATTCAAATCCAAGTCTTCTTATATCTCAATTGATTTAAGTTTGGTCTAAGTACATCTGTAGATTGATCTGTGCAATGTTAATACTTTGACCTCATTGCTTTCCTATGAAGTTTGGGCTGAATTGTTAAGGCACATTGCACTTTTGCAAAGCAAATGAGACTAGTACTCACTTTAGCCATAGAAATGTGCAGGAAGTCCCTCTGGGAATCTCTGTCACCTGTTGCCACACACCTTTTCATAGTTCACTCCTGTTGAGCCCCCACAAACCAACCTGGACTCATTTTCCATGACGAGTACTTGCTGTCACCTTGCACTCTGCTGCCTGCTACTGTTTCTCCCTTGTCTTTCACCACTTCCCGGTGGACACCACTTTCCTTTTAGTGTCTCGGTGATCTGAATCAGTCCCCGCAGAAAACGGCCTATCAAATAATCATAGGAGGCTTGAAGTTATGGGTATAAATTGCAATGCCACAGGAGAAATTAGGGGACAGTTATGGCAGGTGCCATTTGAACCACCTGATTATCACGGTGATTTTCACTGCTAGGCATCATGAGAACACCCCTCCATTCCTCTTCAAGGACACAAGACTTACCAACTTCATTATCTTGTCCAATGAATAGAGTGGCTTGAGTCTTATAATCAGGTACTCTGAAGTTCCTATCCTGTCTTCCCAATTTCTAACTGCAGACTCCCTGACCTCTCCAAGACCAAATATTCCCACTTATAAACTCAGGGTAATACCATGTATTCCCTTGGTCTATGGTGAGGAGAAGGTGAAGCCATAGGCGGTGTTTATGTCTGTGCTTGGTAACAAGGAAAAATTGATCAAAAGAGCTGTCTTACTGCTCGGATTTGTGCTCCATCTGCACATCCTTTTATAATCAGCAATTCACTGTAAGAGCATATTACAATTAGACTGGAAGCTGGATGTTAGTTCAAAGGGATAATGCAGAGTAAGTTAAAATTATTAGAAATATTCATAAAGAGGCAGGTGTATGACATATAGCATGCCAGACAGAAGACAGAGCCCAAGTAAAAATTAAAAGTACAAATTCCTCCATTGTGATGTGGAAACACAGAATGGTGGCAGGGAGATTACAGAGAATCAGTGCTCCACACAGCCAGTAAAATGCCATAGAGGACCCGAGTCCCCTATGCCCCCCTTGTCCTATATAAAAGGAGCAGCTTCTGGTACAGTGTGCAAAGAATGCTGCTGAACAGGGCTCCCTCATGGAGAAGTGAGATAGAGAATTCCAGATGACACTTGGGAAACAATGGTTTTCTATGTGTCCTGACACATGCATTTTCCAAAAGTGACAGGACTCAGACCCTTCTGTCCCCCACCTGATGTAGACCAGCCCTGGCAGCTACCCTTCCACAGCCAGAGGCAATGCCAATCCACAGAATCTAGTGCACTCACCTGCACAGTCTGTGCAGCTCGGCACAGGGTGGGAGTTCTGTTACAACACTACCAGCCAGGTCCTGTTTATCCTTCTTTGAGTCACAAGGCTCACAGTTGTCAATATGTAAATGTCACAGGTCTTGACTTCATCAGGGAAAAGGGGCTCCTTCTGTTTCAGCTCTATCCCTGGGGAACCACCCTGCTGCTTTCCCTGTTGCTCCATCATGTGCTGAGCGCAGAAAGTTCCTGAGACTAATTTGTTACAATGAATAGAGGCAAGGTAATTAGGTGCAGGTTCTGTGTATTTTTAAATCCATCACATTCTATAATTATTCTGTTGTTATTCTACAGCTAACTGAAGTGTCTGTGTGCTTGAAAATTCATCACATTCTTATGCCATCTTCCCCACTCATTATTTAAACCAGGACCCCATTTAGAAGAAACTGAAAATCTGAAGTGGTCACTTCTTGAAAACTTTCAAAGTAGCTTCTCTCTCAGAATGTAAAGGCCATGAAGCACTAACACTGGGAATTACCCCTGAAGTGTAAGGTATAGGCAAGGTAGAAAGGGATTTCTAGAGCTGGTATGGTGAATCTCTTCATCTGAGTGCAGGCTGTGTGCATGATTCAGTTTCTGCACCTCAGTGAATTCTTTATTTAGGATTTCTAAAATGGGTTGTGTGGGGAATTTCTCAGACTGAGTCAAGTCTTTGGGCATAAAGGATGCTTCTGGACAATGCTGAGGACATGGCACTGTAGTCAGTGCTGGCGCACATAGGGACATAATTATATAACGATGACTTAGCAATGAGAAATTATTCATGCAACCATCAGGCCAGCAAATAAGAATGTAAACAGGTGATAACATCCTATATAAAAATATACAATAATGATGCATCTGAGACCTCTACAATAAGCTTCCAATTTCATATGAGGCATTATGGCACATGGTGAGAGATAAAGAGCAAGAGACAAAATGTCACTACAGTGGAATTGAGATGGTCAGTTGTTCATGAGGAACAGAAAACCACAAGGCAGCCATATCCTGGACATTTATTGATTAAAGAGGGGATTATCAGATGACTTAGAAGATGGAGGCAGTCTTGTGCTAAGAAGGATTTTGCCATGTAGTCTTTAGTCTTAGTAGTGTTAGTGTAAGTATTAATATCAGTATTAGTATTAGTATCAGTATTAGTGGTCTCAGTAGGTAGGAAAGGATATCCACCCCTAATGTGATAATGGGAAATAGTAAAAGGGTATACCAATAATCTCAAGCCTCCATTCATCCCTTAGGGAAGCATGAGAAACTAGACATTGTGGTGTCCAACATATTTTAATTTCAGCAGTTAAACAGCATACAGACTATGAAGGTCATCAGCAACAAATACTCTCAGGAGTATATGGGAGGTCCTGTCACCTCACCAGCATGCAAGCCTCCTGCGTTATCTTCTTCAGTTGTCCCCATGTCCTGGGATTTGTAGCCTTTGTGGATCTCTATGTTTGCTATGCTGGTTTTTCTCCAGGATTATCTTCAAGAATGCCCATACTGTAGGAATGGATGGGAACAGGCTTCATCACAGGGCTGGAAAGTTCCTCTCTCCATGGTCACATGTTCTGGGAGGACAGCCATAGTAGTGTTCCACTGTCTATTAACACACAAGCATATCCTAGACCCCATGTTGTTACTGACACTGGCCACCTAACTTTCCTGTTCAGATTCCTTCTATAGGACTTGAGTCCTATGCATGCTAATCAGACTTGTCCTTTTGCCAATAAAGTTCTGATGGAGGATATTTACTTTCACGCAGGTTTAAAAATTTTAAGGTAAAGATAGAAAACTCTAATTGTGAATGTGGATGTAATCATATTTCCTTTTTTGTTTCTGTAATTGTGCCTCTAAACACAGTTGTTTTCTGCACTGACCTTTCCAAGTTACATTCCTGTCTGAATAACTACAATATTTCTAAATAACTTTGCTATCTACAAAATAACTCCCTTGAGGACTTATCCTTAGCTGTGGTTAGGGGAGAATGGGTATAGTTGTCATCTAACTTCTTTTTTTTTCTTGTTAACTTTATTGAAAATCAGTAATTACATAGCATATTAAAATTGTAGAAAAATATTGAAATGTGAAAGATGTGAGATGTAGAGAGCGAATTTTATTTATTTATTATTTATTTATTTGGCATTGAACTCAGGCTTTGTGCTTGCCAGGGAAGTAAGTGCTTATTCCACTGAGCCATCTCCCTGACCCTGACAGAATGAATTTTAGACAAATATTTCCGAAATGAATGCATAGCATGAGCTTAATAATAGTTGCACATTGTAAATAATTTGCAAACTTAAATGAATATAACAAAAATTGTCTAACATAAAAATGAAGAATTTACAGATCAGTCATATAAGAGTTTACTCTGTGCCAAATTCAAGAAACTTATTTCATATAATCAAAATTCTGAAAGTAGAGAGGGGTAGGCAATAAATATTTAAAATTTCTAAATTTAGTTGAAATTATAGCACCACATTTCCAAGAAAAATGAACCTTTTGCACAAGAGATATAAATAAAATCATACCAAGATACACAAAAATGAAATTGTCCAAAACTAATTGTAAAGAAAAAAATCGCTAAAGCATATACATAAAAAATATTAGCTATAGAAGAACAAAATTAAATAGCATCTTATTCCACATTAGAAAAAATAGAGCAACAGTAGAATAAGTGCTTGCCTCACAAATACAAGGGCCTGAGTTCAATCCCTGGTTCTGGAAAAAAAAAAAATAGAGCAAGTGGATAACTTGCAACTAGGATAATTAATGCAAAAGACAGAGAAAGAAAAGATCTGTCCTTATTGAATTTTATACTTAGCAAACATGCCTTTGAAAACTAAAAGTAAATTATTTCCAATTATACAAACTTGAAATATTCTAATACCTCCAGACATAGCATATAGAAAGATCCTAATCTAGAAGGCAAGAGAAGTTGCTGTGTGGTCCTGGATAAAGAATAAAGAGCTTTCAAAATGGTGATTATGCAGGAGTAAGTAAAATATAACCATATTAGATGAACGCATTTAAAGGTTATTGAAGATTTCCTCAAATCTTATGTCAAGTTATCTACATATTTTTTCATATGTGTTTGTGTGTGTGTATGTGTATGTGTGTGTGTGTGTAAAAGACAAAGTAATATAGGGTTAATGGAAAATGGAAATATAATTTTTAAAATTTCTAATACTATGAGAAAATATCAATTCAGAGTACTCACACAGTATTTGAATAGGTTAATATTCACAAAAATATCAACTAAGAAAAAGTGTTTACCTGTGGCCCCAGACCCAGCACAGCTTGGCCAGTGAGTGAGAACTCCAGGCCCGCTGCACTAGAGAGACCTTTCCCAGCATTCTCCCATCCTGCCCCGTGGGCCCAGACCCAGCACAGCCTGCCTGGTGACTGAGAACATCCACCACCCTTTTGGGAGCCAGCAGACCCACCAAAGCCCAGGCCCGGTGAGTGTGGGAGAGAGCTTCTGTGCTCTCCTGCCCCCCTCCCCCTCCACACCCAGGTCAGGCCTGGCATACAGGCAGGGGGAGAAACTGTGAGACTGAAGTCCTTGCACTGAGACTTGGGTCAAATCACACAGCTAATCCAGAAGTAGAGCATCTTGTCAAAGGGGCACAACAGGCTCACCTCCAAGGACAGGAATAGGAAGGAGGTGAGCACAGCAGCCAGACCCAAGCCAGGCAAAATTACATGAACTAGAACTTGGTGTAACAATACCTGACTTTCACAAGGTGTTAAGGTTAGAAGTGAACCAAAACTCTACACCAAAAGTCAGAGGTCAGAGCTATAAGTCATGATAAAAACAAGGAGCCAAATGCAATCTCAGGCATCGAGCCCACCAATGATAAGTGCAGAAGACACTAACTCAGCTAAAATGAATTAAGAGTCAGAAGCAAGGAAACAACAGCAGAAAGGTATAGAGGAATTCAGGCCAGAATTAACGCCTGAAAGAAAAAAAGAAATTTTTGAATACATAGCATTAGAAGTAAAGAATCAAATCCAGGGGGAAAACCAATGCCCTCCCAGAACAAGCTCAGAGAACACTATTACAGCTGAAACGTATGAATTAACAGCATCTCAGGCAAAGAAACAACAGAAAAAAGTAATGAGGAACTCCAAACAGAAATAATTTCTGAAATCAAAAAAGAAATCCTTGAAATCATAACATCTGAAGTACAGAATCAATTCTGGAAATATACAGAGGAAACCCAATTTGGAAAAAACTCTGCAGTAAAAGAATTAATAGCTACCTCTAACAAAGAAATTGACAAAAAAATAGAGAAGATTAGAAATATGATGGATTCCTTGAATGAGCAATACAGGAAAAAAGTAGATCGAATGAAGCAGAGTCAAAGAGATATACAAGAACTTAAAATATCAATCACAAGTCTACAAAACTATTTGAGTGAAAGTGAAGACAGTCTCAGATCTTGAAGAAGTTGGTACAGCTAGTGAAAAGGTGAGAAAAGATATCTTAAAAACAACTAGGGTGCTGGGAAAAAAATCCATCACCTACAAGATGATGCCAAGATGAACAATGAGACTAATAGGCATCAATGAGAAAGAAGGAGTCAACACAAATGATATAAAAAGAATATGGGCAGAAGTAACAGCAGAAAACTTCCCAAATATGAGGAAACAAACCAACATTCAGGCAACTGAAGCATACAGAACACCAAATAACTTCAACACAACTAAAAACACACTGAGACATACAATAGTCAAGATCCCAGAAATCCAACAAAAGAATACTATACTGAAAGCTGCTAGAGAGAAGAACCAGATCACATTCAAAGGAAAACCCATCATAATTACAGCCAACTTCTCTTCACAAACCATGAAGGCAAGGAGAGCATGGAGCAGAGTACTTCAAGTCCTGCACGAAAATAAATTCCAACCCAGACTACTATACCCTGCAAATCTCTCTTTCAATTTTGATGGGAGAAGTGAAATACTTCCACGGCAAAAAACAACTTAAGAATTTCATGATGACAAGCCCATCCCTACACAGACTACTGAAAAATGTTCTAAAGAGGGACCACAATGACTAGAACCCCACTAATGAGAACAGAAGGAGCCTACTAAATGGGGCAAACAATTAAACATAGGACAAAAAGGAGTAAACAACAGCAGGTAAATAACATGACAAACATAAGTTAACACATTTCAATTATAGCCATCAATGAAAATGGACTCAATTCACCAATAAAGAGAAATAGACTGGCACAGTGGATTAGGAAACAAAATCCAACAATATGCTATGTACAAGAGACACATTTAACTCAAAAGGACATTCATAGGCTTAAAGTCAAAGGATGGAAAACAATACTGCATGACCTGGCACTGCAGAAAAAGCAGGGTAGCAATCTTGTTCTCAGACAGTCTCAACTTTAAACCAAGAATGATCAAACAAAATAAAGAAGGACACTATATACTGGTTAGGGGAAGAATTCAACAGGAAGAGGTACCACTCATAAATATGTATCCACCAAACATGAGAGCACCCAACTATGTAAAACAAATCTTATGGACATGAAAAAGCTATTATCCAATACCACAATCTTAACAGGAGACCTAAATACACCCTTATCCCACAAAGACAGGAGAACTAGACAAAAAATTAGCAAAGAACTGAACCAGAGCCTGGAACAAATGGACTTGGTGAACATATACAGAGTGTTCCATCCAACCACAGCTGAATACACATTTTTTTCAGCTGCACATAGGTCATTCTCTAAAATAGACCACATACTGGTCCATAGATCATGCTTAAGTATATGCAAGAAAACAGAAATTATCCCATGGGTATTATCTGACCACAGTGAAATGAAACTGGAAGTAAATGACAAAAGAAACAAGCAAAAGCACCTAAATACATGGAAATTAGACAACACCCTACTCTGCAATCAATGGGTTACAGATGAAATTAAACAAGAAATTCAACAATATCTACAATTCAATGAAAATTCAACTACAACTTATTGGAATTTATGGGATGTGATGAAGGCAGTTCATGGAGGGAAGTTCATAGCTATGAACTCACACATTAGGAAAACAGAATGGGAACAAATAAACACACTAATGGGACACCTCCAACATCTAGAAAAAGAAGAGCAAACCAAACCCAGAGCCCAAAGACGGGAAGAAATCATAAATATTAGAGCAGAAATTAATTCAATTGAGATGAAGAAAACAGTTCAAAGAATCAATGAATCAAACAGCTGGTTCTTTGAAAAACTAAATAAAATTGATAAGCCACTAGCTAACCCCAACAAAAAGAGGAAAGAAAAAATTCAAAAGCAAGCAATAAGGAATAGAAAGGGTGTAATAATCACAGACCCAGTGGAAATTCAGAGGATTATCAATACCTGCTTTGAGAATCTATTTGCTCATAGAATAGAAGATGAAATGGAAAGACTCCTAGAAAGGTACAAATTATCAAAACTGAATCAAGAAGATAGAACAACTCTCAGTAACACAAATAACAACCAACTAAATATGAAATGTAATAAAGTATCCTGCCTACAAAGAAAAGTCCAGGTCCTGATGGACTCACAGTTGAATTTCGTAAGAAATTTACAGAAGATATAATCCCTATACTCCTCAAACTCTTCAATGAAATTGAAAAGGAAACAGTTCTCCCAAAATCATTCCTGGAGACAAGTATTATACTGATACCAAAACCAGGGAAAGACACAACTAAAAAAGGGAACCACAGGCAATCTCCCTCATGATCATAAATGCAAAAATCCTCAATAAAGTCCTAGCAAGCAGAATACAGCAAATCATCAAGAAGATCATACACCATGACCAGGTAGGATTCATCCCAGGGATGCAAGGATGGTTCAATATTTGAATATCTGTAAATGCAATATACTACGTCAATAGAGTAAAAAATAAAAACCGCATGATCCTCTCAATTGATGCAGAAAAATCTTTTGACAAGTCCAACACTCATTCATGTTCAAAATCCTACAGAAAATTGAAATAGGAGGTCTCTACTTGAATCTGATAAAAACCATTTATCACAACCCAATGGCTAATATAATTCTAAATGGGGAAAAGCTGAAATCTTTTACTCTCAGATCTAGTATAAGACAAGGATGTTCTCTGTCACCCCTCCTATTCAATATATGTCTGGAAGCAATAGCTAGAGCCATTAGAGAAGAGGGTGAAATAAAGGGAATAAGAATATGTAAAGAAGTTAAATTATCACTATTTGCAGGTGACATGATACTTTACTTGGAAGACACAAAAAACTCCACCAAGAAGCTACTAGAATTCATACAAAAATTCAGAGGCTTAGCAGGACACAAAGTCAATACCAAAAAGTCAATAGCATTTCTCTACACAGATAACGAACACACTGAGAGGGAAATTAGAGAAACAATATCATTTACCATAGCATCAGAGAAAATAAATACCTTGGAATTCATCTTACTAAAGAAGTTAAAGATCTTTTCATGGAAAATTACAGTACTTTGTAAAAACAGATAGTAGAGGAAATCTTTCCAGAAAATGGAAAGATATTCCCTGCTCCTAGATAGGAAGAACCAACATCATGAAGATGGCATACTCTCAAAACTGTTGTACAGATTCAATGCAATCCCTATCAAGCTACCAACAAAATACCTCTCAGACCTAGAGAAATCATTCCTACAATTTATTTGGAACCAGAAAAGATCTAGAATAGCAAAGGTAATCCTGGTCAACAAACACAAGACAGGAGGGATTAGAATTCCTGACTTGAAATTATACTACAAGGCTTCTATGATAAAATCAGCATGTTATTGGCAACAAAATAGACCTGAGGATCAATGGAATAGACTATAAGATGCAGAAGCCTCAAAGAACACTCTCAACCAGTTGATCTTTGACAAAGGGGCCAAGCACGTTTACTGGAAGAAAGATAGCCTCTCCAAGAAATGGTGTTGGAAAAATTGACTCTCCACATGCTGAAAACTAAAACTTGACCCAGGTCTATTACCATGCACTAAGCTAAAGTCAAAATGGATTAAAATATCTTATTTATTTATTTATTTATTTATTTATTTATTTATTTATTTATTTTGCAGAACTGGGAACTGAACTCAGGCCCTTATAATTGCCAGGGAAGTGCTTATTCCACTGAACCATCTACCTGGCCCCTGGGATTAAAGATCCTAACATTAATTCAGAAATGTTCAATCTCTTGGAAGAGAAAGTAGGAGGATCTCCTGAAGACATAGGGCTAGGCAAAGAGTTCATGAACAAACATGTATTTGAACGGGAAACACTTGAAAGAATCAACAACTGGGACCCACTTTTATTGAGAAGTTTTTGCACATCAGAAGAAATTACCAACAAAGTGAAAAGACAACCCAAAAATTTTGAAAAATCCCTAACTCATAGGTATTCAGACAAAGGTGTGCTATCTAGAATTTATAAAGTACTAAAAATTATTAGGTTCCCTAAATTTAAAATCCCACTCCAGAAATGGGCATCTAAGATGAACACACACTTCTCAGAGGACGAAATTAAAGAAGTGAATAAATATATGAAAAAATGCTCCACATCACTAGTCATCTGTGAAATGCAAATTAAAACAGCACTGAGATACCATGTCATCCCAGAAAGAATGGTTATCATAAGGAAATAAACCAACAACAAATGTTGGAGAGGTTGTGGGGGAAAGGGAACACTTCTACACTGTTGGGAATGTAGACTGATCCAACCATTATGGAAATCCATGTGGAGACTCCTTAAGAAACCAGGACTAGAAATCCCATTCAAGCCAGCTATACCCCTACTGGGAGTTTTCCCAGAGGAACTGAAAAATCATATCATAGGGATATATGTGTACCTATGTTTATAATAGCACAATTTGTGATAGCCAAATCTTGGAACCAACCAAAATGCTCGTCATGTGAGGAATGGCTGAAAAAGATGTATTTTTATACCATGGAGTATTACCCAGCTGTAAAGAATAATAAACTTGAAGCATTTATATTTAAGTGGATGCCACTTGAAAATATACTTACAAGCAAAATAAACTAGACCCACATGTGCAAATATTGTATAGTCTCCCTAGTATAACTCTAAAAACGAAATACAAATAGAAAGATATAACACAGTTAAAAGGAAAGCAAGAACTTGAGGATTGCGGAACAAGGAAAGGGCAAGGAGAAAATCTGAGAAACATGACAGGGGCAAGACCATTCATTTATACACACTTGATGAGTAAGGCAATGATCCTGAGAAACATCAGCACATTTTTGAAACTAGCAGTTAAGTGGTAGGATTCTCACCCTGACTAACTATATGTGCTGATACCTGAGAACCAAGCAAATATGCTGAACTTAACAAAGTGTAGTAGAAGAGTCACACTGCAAGTACCTGCCATTCTGGTCTTCTAAATATGTACTTCTTGTCATGACATACCAGCTATAACTATATTGTCTTTCAAATAAAAGTTTTTAAAGGGTAATAAATGAAAACTAAGACAAAAAATGTCACAGACAGTCCTGCTACAATACTGTGTATGGATAGATTTCTAAATATCTATGTAAATATATGTAAGTTTTAATTCCTATTTTAAAAAATTATTCATATTCTGTACAGACTTAGAGTTTAATATGTCAGTAACTGATGGAAAATACATCTTCCTTGTTATGCCAATGATGTCTGATATTTAGACAAATAGTGTGGGCAAAATGAACTGCATACATTGCAGGGTAATAATAAGCTTCTCTTCTGGAGGGTAAATAACCTAAGTCTGCAGATCATAGATTGGTGAAAAAGAAAGGCTGTAAGGTCAGCCAACATTTTGGCCCTAGTCTTTCAAGGTCAGTGAAGACACAGGGCATAGGAGAATTTGTACTGTAACAATATGTAACTCAGTTTTGCCCCAAATTTTCTGATCAAGGAGATTATGGGCCCACTGAGGAATGAGATCAATGATGAATTGTGTGCCTAAGGAGAGTCACATGGAGAGAAAACAGTCTCTCACGCTTCCACAGAAAGCAAATTGGTCAAGCAATGGCTGTGACTCATCCACAGGGCTGACACTGACAAGGGATCTACAAAGTGCGGTACAAGGTTACAGGATAAACCCTGAGGGTACCTGACTGACCTTATCTGATAAAAAAGTTACATTTCTTGTTATATAGGTCTTCATTTAACTCAGTCTTAACCATCCAGCAAAAAAGTATAAAAATGGAGGTATATAAAGTAAAGCCATATTAATATACTGAACTGTGACTGGCTCAAGTCAACAACTTCTGTGGGTAACCCACTTCTACTGTGTACTGCTGATCTGTGTTGGATTGTTTTATTAAAACAAAAAGTGTTCCAAGCAATCAGAGTACAAACAATCAAAGAATGAGCACTAGGAGGGTAAGTTTGGGAAAAGAGCCAAGTCTAGAAACTGTTCCTTAGAAGCTGGAATGGGACTGTTACCTCTTGGCTCTTAAACCCTTCTACTGACAGAAGTTATCTATAAGTTCGTTATTTTGTCATAATGTTCTCTCTAATTTTAGCTGTAAGATGGAGAGTTGGGTAGTTTTGAAGGATAATTTTAGCTAAATAAAGACTATATTAGGGATGTAGCTTAGTGGCATAAATGTCTACCTGGAAATTGCAAGGTCTCAAGTTTGATTCCTTGTACCAAAAAGAAAAGAAAAGAAAGAATGTAAAGATTGTTATTGTGGTTTTATAAATTTTTATGTAGAATTTCTTAATGACCCATAATAGTTACTAGCTAGTAGGGCAGCTAGAGTCTGCCTGAAAGAGTTAGTGATTAGAGTCCCTATCTCAATCTAGCTTATTACTATATTGTTTCCTATATCATTGGAATAATTTTTTCTGCTATGTCTTTAAGATCATGTAAAATTGAGAGTTGTAGTGATTAAAGTTAACTTCTCATTATCTAGGAAGGTCAATTATCTTAACTACTCCCCATGACTACTTTGGAATCATGTAAAGAGACTCTCAGAACTTCTGCTAGTATCAGCCATCAGGGTGAATCATGGCATTTGCTAGATAAATTGCTTTCTATGAAATCATGGGAGACTTTTTCTCAATTGATATTCCTTTGGCATATTGCTCACTGTTTTCCCATCCTCTGGATCCATCAATTTCCTTATTAAGGAGATTGTGTGATTCATCAGCTTTATGATGTTTCAGGCAAGGTTTCCTCATATCCTGGGTCCTTGTTGAACTTGGAGGGCTGGTGGTAAAATATTGGCTGCCCTCTTAGCCCGGTTACTTTTCTAGCTTTGGTCTCCAAGCCTCACGTGTTGAGCACCATGAACAGAAGATCAGTGACCTTAACATTTAGTAGGATCAGTGAGCTTAAAAAATTTATATAATTTTACATGAAGAGCAATCACTCTGAAATATAAAGTATACCCAGATGAGTATCATTGCTTACCAACCATGGTTGTTTTAGTAGTTGAATTTCTGCATAGTATTCACAGACAAGAGTTAGTCTTATAGAGGAAACTTGAGATTAAAAAAAAAAAAACACACGCATGGTATTTCGTCATGAGAATCATGATCTTATCTTTAAAACATATTTAAATCTCCATTGTAAGATAGAACAGTGACACACATAATATATATCACATAAGGTTATTTTCCTTTTTGGCAAGTGACATCATGTTGGTTTGACATATACATTTTAATACAAGTACCTGGGTTGAAAGTGAAAGGTTGATATCTGAATCTAAAAGAAAAGCATTATCACTATAAACAATCCCAGTTTTACATTTTAGAAGACCTGTATATTGTGAAGGCACCAATACATTTAATATACCATAAAATTAATAATAATTGTTATAGCTAAATGGAGAGTATTTGTTTTTAAAATTTTATTTTAAAATGTAAAAGCATGGGGCTGGAGAGATAGCTCAGTGGTCTAAAAGGCCTGCTTAGGCAAGCCTAGGCAGGCACAAGGGACAGTGGTCTGATCCCCAGCACCACACCCTGCACAAGCACCACCCTTAGGGTAGGCTGAGTGGGCAAAAAGTAAAGACAAATAGTAAAAACAAAGACAGAAACAGAGTACATGCAATAATACATATGGTATAGATTTTCAAAACAAGAATGTAAAATTAACAATGCTTGCTTTATTACATGTTTTTATCAAATCTGTTGCTCAAATTAACAGATATAGGTATGCAAGATTGGTCAAATAATTGAACATTAACACTTGCTTACAGTAAACTTTAATTTTTTCTTGTCCTTTTTACTTTTTATCTTTAATTTATTTTTATTTATTTATTGAGAAACAAATAGCAATGAGACAATTTCAAAGCATGTTAGTAGGGCAGTTACAATAATTAATACATTGCATATTGTTGTTTTTGTAGTAGTTATTCATAGTACAAGATGCAGACATGATACCCTGTCCAAACACTATTAGTACAAATCTTTCTTCTCATTGAATTAAGAGAAAGTAGCTGTATATCTATCTTAACTATTTTGTATATACAGATACAAAATGGTCTTTCATTTACATTCCCCTTTTTTGTTTAGTTTCGTCAGAGATGGGTATTCCATTGCCATTTAAATATTGTAGGTGGGTGAATTCAGCAAAGTAATCCTATATAGTCCAGTACTCCACAGTACCAGTGGGTTTTCCATAGCATTGGCAATGCCAGTTGTTGTTGACTTGAGCCTTTTGCAGCTCAGCCTATTAATACAGCTTTACTTTTTATACCTCGTTTTCTGCTGGATGGTTAAGGCCAAGATAAATCAAGGCCTATGATTTTAAAGAGAGTATAATAATAATTGATAAGGCATTAAAAGCTACACATTTAGAAGATATGAGGTATTCAACTGTGGCTTTTGTATTGCATATTGCCGTCTTCAATGTAGTTGCTAAGATTACAGATGCAGCAATCCCTAAATTCCTGACCAGTTAATAACCATCTTAGGGTGCTCTCTCCCTGAGAGGAAAGCCAGGGGCCTGGGTTCAAAAACAGAAATCTAGAAATGCCCCCATCTACAGCCAGGACCAGGATCTTCCTGGGCACAGGGGTCCCACACCTCCTGCTTGAGGCTGTGGGTTGAGCAGGATGTGCCTCTCAGTGTGAAAGTTCTACTGTAAGCAATGAAATTGACAGACACATGCACTCTTTTTGCTGAGCTATACAGTGTCTATATAGAAGCTGTTGAATGTACCACAGCAGCGCTGCTGAATCAATTATAAAAGTAAATCAAGTGAAAATTCTCAGAAAGTGGAGGTTCACCTCGGCCAAGTCCTCAAACTTAGCTGAGACAATAGAAGAGCTTCTGGCCTGGCCCTCTCCATGAGCAGCCACAGGCCTAAACAGGGCAGTGAGGCCGGGAAACAGGAGCTCATCAGGGCTGGCCATCAGGGCTGAGATGGACACTGTCTGTTTTGCTCCATTTTTCCTTAACATAGCACTATTTATAGGGTTCTATTCATGATTTCTTCTGTCACATTTAATTCCCTTAAAAATAAAGAGTGACTAATTTGCTGCATAAGAAATATGCACAGTATGGAAGCCTGATGCTGTGATTCTGTGTGACATCCTTGTGGCCTGAAGAAGGCAGTGAGTGTGACTCCCTGGAGGTATTGCTTCTGGGGGACAGACTTCACTCAGCCATGTCAGGCAGGACTGACCAACTGGAACCTGGATGTCCTCGTCTGGAATAGCCCATTGGTGAGAAGCACATGCGTGTGGTGGCTACCCTAGTGCCCTGGCTGGCCCTGGGAAAGCTGTGCTGTGACTTAACTTTGTCTCCCTGGGCCCACACCTCTGGGGCAGTGGCACCATAACAGAAGCCCCCTCTAGGAGCCAGGCATGGCATCTTCCTGATATTTCTGCTGCTTCTACCTCCACTCTGGTTTTGGCCTCTGAGGAGGCCTGTAGCATTTTGTACCATACCAGACCCTTCACAGTAAGGTTGCTGAGGACTGCAGACCTGCGCAGAGCCTCTGGTGCCAGGCTCAAGCAGTGAAGCAAGCTTCAAGTTCTGTTCTTTCCCTGAGGAGAGGAGAAGTTGTCTTGCCCACATGATCATTGTGTACACAGCCTAAGGACTCCCTGTTTCCACAATGAAGGATTTAAATGCCCGTAACCCAGTAGCAGTGAGGCTCCTACCTGGGAGGAAGCTAACCTGTACATGATTCCTGCTTTCCCACAGAACTAGCCAGTGTAAAGACAACCAGCATGGAATCGTTTATAAAATGTCTGTATGGTTGTA
Source organism: Ctenomys sociabilis (assembly GCA_004027165.1). NCBI lineage: Eukaryota > Metazoa > Chordata > Mammalia > Rodentia > Ctenomyidae > Ctenomys > Ctenomys sociabilis. The sequence goes on along the minus strand of PVKA01007166.1, from coordinate 11,118 downwards.
CTATATTTTCATCGAGTGGCTCCTTTATCACAACCTTTTGCTACCTGCTAGTTGTATTCTTCTCAGGGTTCTTAACTGTGGAAGAAAAGTATTTGTTGCCCAGGGGACACTGAGGTAACCTGGCCCAGGAACTGTGGCAGTGTCTCCCAGAGCAGGGCCTAGGGCCTCTTCCTCCCAGCCTTGGACTCTGGGCCACCTATCTACCCACTCACTGACCCCTGCAAGTGGGAGGGGCCTCTCCTTCCTTTAAGTCTTCCATGTCAGTTGGTATGATTTGAGTTAAAGAAAAATCTTTTTTCTACCTATCTATGAATAACGAACCCTCACTGCTGTCTTCTGGGGCTTGGAATGACAATCCTATGGCTTTCTCTGCTACTGCAGAACTATTTTTACGTGATTGATGTGTGCTGTCTTGTTTATAAATGCCTGATTTAGAAGAGGAAGAATGAAAAGCTTGCCATGTGTAGCTCGTTTAGTTCACATCAATCCAGTGCCCTGCCCCACCCCAAAGACAAGATTGGAAAAGAGGGCACTCAGAGCAAAAGCAGAACTGCAGCTCACATCTCTGCCCTCTGAGGATATGCTTCTGTAAGTGTTATCCAAGCCGGCCAGGCTCTGCTTGCTCTGCCTCTGTCATTTCATCTGTGTCTCATTCCACTTAGATATGTATGTGTATGCAGTGGGCATGGGAGACACTTCATTATGAAAACTGAGATCTTCCATGGAGGAATCCTCCTCCCAACATACATTTTTTCGGATCAGGTTCCTTGGCCTCTTTTCCTGTGGGCCCAGGGAGACTGAGGTCAGCATCCCCACAACTTTCCCTGTTTCCTCAGGGTCACATTGACACAGCGTACCCTCTGAATGAAAACTAGGGAGATCCCAGGTCCTTCCTACATGAATCAGTACTGTAAATTTCAATTATGGAAAGAAAGCTTGAAAAGCTGTACAGTTCTCTGTGTTTAATAAATCTGTATTCCAAGCCCTGAGAGGCCCAGGCCTGCCCCTGGAAGCTCTGATGGGACCTGCTGGCCTGGGCTCCACACTGCCCCCATGGCTCTCACGTGCTCAAAATCTGCCAGGTAGATGGAGATGCGGGACATCTCAGCATAGTGAGCCTGTGTGGATCAGCACTGGGAGAATGAACATCTTCTGCTCTTATTGGCCACGTGTGGAGGTACGCTTGTGAAGCCTGTTCCCTCCTCTCAGGACACAGACCTGTGTTTAGACGGACATCCTCCTTCTGACTGCCCATGTTAGCCTTGCCAGGACACCATGCCTCTTAGGGCTCCCCAGTGTGTCTCCCTGCACTGTGGAGATCATCCTGGCATCTTTGTCCCTCTCCTCCTCTTGGCTCTGATCTACTAAATGGCAAGCGACCTAATGCTACTTTCATGTAGGTCCCAGGCCTAGTTCCACATAGGAATGAGTTGAGAATTTGAGCACTTTTCCTCTGAACTCTGTCATGTTTACCCCTATGACAACATAGTGTGTGTGTGTGTGTGTGTGTGTGTGTGTGTGTTGTGTGAATGTGTGTGTGGCCTTGGGATGCTATTTCAATCAGTTACACATATGATGTATAGGCTAAGTTCAAAGGATCTTGGAGGATTCTTTCCTAAAGCATTTGGGTACTTGCTGAGCCCTGTGCTAGCAAGGCTTTCACCCCTTCCCTTGTGTATGTGCCTTATGCCTGGCCTTACCACTCATTGGGCCTTGCTTCTGAGATATGAATTTAGGACTGCATAATACACAACCCCTTTATTGTGAAGCTCTGTCACTCTGAGGAGCGTTGCACAAGTGGATGACACAGTGTTCTCCCTACCTCTGCATAGTCAGCATCCATACTGCCTCTTTTTTGGGCTCTTGGGGAACCAGGCCTCCTCCTAGAGCCATCATCTTCCAGTCAGCTCACACTGCCAATGTCATCTAAATCTCACTTGACAGTGCTAACTCGATTTAGATCCCCCCATGCCATGGTCAACCACGTCTTGCCCCAAGCCTGTGCTACTTTATAGGCCAACTTGGTTCTAGGACCTTGGGAAAATTTACACATGGCCCAAATTGTGAAGTTGCACCTGGGCCCACATTGTGGCCCCCAGGTACTCAGCAATATACCAGCTCTTTGTCTTTTGTGTGATAGCAGGTGATCTCTGCCTTGGTTGGAGTCCAACCTCTCCTACTGGATAAGGCCCCCACACCATTTCAGTACAGCCAGAACTCAGGGGAGCAACTTCAGCCTAGTTGGTATATAGGAGGGCAGCCAGCATCCAATGGGCCTCTGTGAAGCCTGCAGGGGGCTTACACCATGACACAGCACATGTGAAGCCGCCCCCTGTGGGAAGTAACAGAGAGCTGTTTGGTCACCACCCACCTCCCTGGCCTGGGCAGGACTGTGAAAGGCTGGAGTTCAGGGCTGGTGTGTTTGGGTTATTATTTGTTGAATATAATAAAATCCATGCTATAAAACTTAAAAAGTTCTCAGTAGAAATCCCTCAAGCATGAAGATCGCTGTGACACTCCCACAGTTCTGATGCATGAGAACAAAGCCTGTATTATTTTCCTTAATATGAAAGACACAGTTCTCGGGCCCCAGTTACAACACTTACCAGTCAGAGCTGAGTGGACAGTATCCCAGGGCCACTGAGGCCGAGATGAAGATTGCTGTATGATTTAAGGCTTCTACTTCACCTCATTATACCTCTAGGCCCCAGGAGTCCACAAAGTGCTGGTCTGTTTGGGTGCAGAGTGGAGGCAAATGTTCTTTACTGGACAAGAGTGAAGATGGCACAGCACTGAGGACACATTTAATGTCATGTGTATTAACATGTACAATAACTGTGTACATGTCCCGTTTTGATTGCTGACACACTAATGTGTGGGCAAAGACCTAGTCCTTGGCCCCTGAGGTGTCTAGGAAGGCAGGCTCCATGCTCCCTGTGCCAATCTCAGTCAGGCTCTCTGCCAATTGACTTCCAATCTGAGATGAGACAGCTAGAGACATGGATTTGGGGGCCGGATGTGCATGACTTGATGGCTTCAGTTTATGGCTGAAGGGTAGAATTTGATAAGACAGGCATATGCCCGTAAATCCATCAACATGATCAAAACCAAAATGAAATCTACCGATTTCCAGAGGCTCCTCATTCCCTTTTTTATGTCCTCCCAAGTGTCCATGAAAATATGAATGAGGAATTGCTGCATCTGCTAGGATTCTCCCCTCTTAAAGAGAGAAAGATGAAACAGTCTCTTCCTCCATCTGCCCCTCAGAGGGAAAAGTCAGTGCAATGCTGTGAATACTGTAGAAGAGGAAACCTTCAGTCATGAAGTGAGTGGGGGTCAGGCTCTAGCAGCCCAGGAAAGAAAAGCAAAGAACTTTGGGTGCAGAGTGGAAGCAAATGTTCTGAACTGGACAAGAGTGAAGACAGCACAGCACTGAGGACACACTTAATGCCACCAACGTCATTGGTTTGAGCAAGACTAAAAACTTACATTTTATTTGCATTAATTCTATAAGTCTCGCCTCTGGGAAATGAGAGCAGTGGTAAGTATAATAATGAACAATTCTGGAAGAAAAAGAAATGGCAGGCAAGGGTCCAGAGCTGCCTGCAGGTACAGCTCTGAGGACCGCCTCATGCTGAGGAGCCCCCACGATTCCAGCTCTGCAGCTGGTGGGGGAGGGGATCCAGGAGCACCAGCTTGCTGTAGGGCCACAGCTGGAGAGGAAGCTGCAGGAGGAAGTGGCACAAAATCTATGGCTCCAACATCAGCTTGGGCTGGAGCTGCCCCTGCAGCTGCAAGAGGAGAAAGGATCAGCAGTGTCCGTGTTCTTCCTGAGGGAAGACTTCCCGCTACCTGTCAGAGACAGCCAAGCACCCCGGCACAGCCCCAGCAGGGCCTCCCATCCTGCAGCCCCACTGAATGCTGCCCATCTCATGGCCCTGCATCACCACACACCTGAAAGCTTTGCTGTGACCCAAGGCCCATTCCTTGCCACAGACCCACAGGCCCGCACCCCACTCCACCTTACCCCAGGGCTCTGTCTCAGGGGGATCAGGAGACTCCAGCTGGTCCAGGAGAACCTCGGCCTGGGGATCCCCCTGGGAGTGCAGCTCCAGTGCTGAGTCAAGGACAGAAGAGGTGGAGGTAAGGAAGCAGGGAGGCAGCAGGTGAGAGTCTGATTTTTTCTTCACACGCTACCTGCCCAGGACACTGCAGGGACCATGCTCCTCGGCCTGCCCAGTCAGTGCAGTGTCAGCCTCATCCCACTGGGGCAGTGATGTCCCATGAGCCCCCAAGAGGCTCAGAGAAGGCTTCCTGTGATACCTCTACCTTCCTCAAGGAGGCCTTACCCACTCTCTCTTACCCATACCCACTGTCAGGGCAGCTCAGAGGCAGAGACCAGTTCTGGTGTGTCCTGCACTCAAAGTCATAGGGCTGCTGCTCCCTAAGTGTCTGAGAAGTGAGAGGCAGTAGGAGGCGGCCTGCCTCTGTGGTCTCTAGCTTAGGTGGCCGTATTGCACCCAGCCATGTGCCTCTAGAGAGTACCTGGTGCACTGCCTGTGTGCACATCTAGGCAGGGCAGGAGCCAGGAGCAGTTACCTTGATGGGAGCAGTATCTGTGTTCCTGTACTGGGTGTCTTTTCAAGCCATAATGAAAACTGAAAGTCACAGGAGCACAGAGTGTACCTGCTGTCCTTATTGGATCATGGGCAATGCCTCAGAAGGTAGAGCACATAGTGTGGGTCTAGGGATGTGAATGGCTTGATGGCACCCACCTGCTCTCCCGTGGGATCTGAGGCCTATGGGCCTTTGCTATCCCAGGAATTCCAGCTCTGGCAACCCTGAAGCTCATTGATGACTCTCCAATGCCCAGAACAGCTTCCCCTAGTGCAAGTTGGTGAGGGGGAGGGGAGGTCATCTGCGGGCATGAGCACAGTTCTGCAGCCAAGCTGACCACTTGCCAGAGAGCCCCATCTTGGCCTCAGTGACCCTGGGATATGGTCACCTCAGCTCTGACTGTTAAACATTGTAATGGGGGCCAAGAGAGGAGCTTGGGCACTGCAGGACTGGAATCCTAGGTGCCTGAGTCCCCGCTGGGCTTGAGAACAGAACTTACCTTCTCAGCATCAGCCCCTGTGGGGTGGAGACTTCGGCTCTTGAGGTGTCCAGGAAGGCAGGCTCTGTGCTTCCTGTGCCAATCTCAGCCAGACTCTCTGCTGACTGACTTCCAATCTGGGATGAGACAGGTAGAAACATGGATTTGGAGGCCCAACACCTTGGTTCTCACTGAGGCTCATTTATGGGGGCACAGGAGCGACTCAGCGGAAGAGATTCCCATGAGAAAATTTAGATTTCTCAAGGCATACTTGGGAGTACTAGCAAGTTCAGGCCAGCTTCTTAGCTGAGGACAGCGTGTGTAGAATTCCACCCATGTAGAGCAATAATCCATGAGTTCTCGGGGAACCTGCTGCCATGAAATTAGGCTTGTCATGGAGACCACACAGAGGGTTTCTGGGTTTCTAATGAAATGAGCCCAGACTGGGATCAGGTCTGAGTTCCTTAGCCTTGTGGACTCTTGGGGTGTATAGGTATAATGAGGTAAAATGGAAGCCTTAGGTCATACAGGAAATGAGTTAACTGTGTACATGTCACTTTTCAATTGCTGACACATTGATGTGTGGGCAAAGACCCAATCTTTGGCCAAGGAAAAGGCAGGACAGACAGCATGTAGTGTTGAGGACCTGGAGTCCAGATTTCTGGGGAGCAGGAGCACAAGCTCCATGCCCTGGAAAGCAGTGGTGAAGGTGTGAAAGTGTAATCTGACCCCAAAGGTCCTCTGTGTCCTTGATCAAACTCAGTGCAGAGCCCCCTCTGCTCACACCAACACCTGTGCTGGAGCTGACACCCGTTGTTCTTATGAGTCTCAGTGTCTAGGACATGGCATCCAGGCCCATAGTGACTTGCACCACACTTATGGATTCCCACTGGCACAGCCCTTCTTCTCCTGCCAGGCCTGTCCTGGGTGGCAATGTGACAAGAGCCCCGGCTCCCAGCATGCCATACCATAAGCTTCTTCCAAGGAGGAATTTCCCTCAGGATCTTGTCCCTCCAGTATCCCCCAACACTATACTCACACTGAGGACATGGTGGGAGTTATACAGGGGACTCACAGTAGTAGCCAGTCTTAAATGGACGTGTCCTGGACTCAGTGGCTCCGAATGGCTGCTGGCTGAGCCTGGGGTCACCTGTCCTGGGTGCCCTCCTGTCTCTGGGGCTGAGGCTGGTGAGCCCTGCCCTGTGCTGCCAGTGAAAGTTGGGCTGTTCCTGAAACACCTAAGTCGAGTGAACCATCCTCTCCCTCATTCCCATACACTCTTCCTGCGCGAGGTCCTGACTCTGGGGCCTTGAGGTCTGGGAAAACAACAGGGCATCTTCACTGCTCACTCTCTTTATCCAAGTGCCTGGGACGGCAGTTGTGCCAGACTCGGCTGCCTGGCAACCACAGGGTTCTAAGTTCTGTTTGGACCTGTCACCAAGGAAGTGAAGCCATGTGCTGAGATCCATAGCTAAGCTTTCCCATCTAATGAGATCATGTCCCCTTCCCCCTCTTTTCATAGTGGAAAAAAATCTGTGTGTTCCTTAGAAACAGTCACAGAAAGACTGGAAAAGTTGAGTGTGATTGCTACACTCTACTGAACTTTTATAGGTTAATGTGAAAAATAGACACAGTGTGACATATACTTTTCAATTCAAAGGGTCCAATCTCTTTGAAATGTCATGTCCTAGACATCTGCCAAATTTTGGGATGATTTTCTATCCTGGGGTCATTGATTTTTATTTCAGTTCCATTAGCAAGTGTGGAGAAGTTGACAAAAGTACCCATCATAATTTTCCTTAAGATATCAAAGTTTCATACTATACTGTCTGTATGTTCAGAGAGGAGTATTCATATCAGGTTTTAAATTTCAGGTGCTCAGGAGTGATTCGTTGTTCACACCTAGATACCGAACTCAGTCACAGGCTGTGGTACTCAGTACTGAGATATCCTGTGAGCAGGGACAGAGGCGTCATGGCAAGGTGAAGCCTGTACTGGGCCATGGAGAACAGGACCCCACGCTGATGGAGGACACATGTGCACATCACTGGGAAGCTTCCTTGTGGTGCTGCTGTCACATCTGGTCCTCCCTTTTCATGCAGCCCACGTGCTTTGTGTCCCTGCTGGGCAATTTGCTTTTTGTAGAGGTCATGGAGCTGACACCATTCAGGAGCAGTGTTCCTTGGCTGGTCTTCCTCAAGCAGTGTGCCTGTGTGTGCTCCACGGGTGCTGCTTCTTGTCAGTGCTGCAGCCACCTTGTGGGTTGTGTGGGTGAAGCTAGACCTGCTCATGCCGCCATCGCCCACCTGTTGAGGGCCATTCATTGTGGTCCAGGGAGGCCCTATCTTTGTCTTTTCTAATGTTCCTACAGTGCTGGGATTACCCTTACACTTTAACTTATAGCCCAGGTGTCCTTCTCTGTGTCTGATGTACAGAGCACACCCCAGAGGCCCACAGACGAGGCCAAGCCCTCCTCGTTGCTGTTGTCAGCCTCAGCGTGCACAAGTTTGTTCGACTCAGCCAGGTTTGATTGAGCTGTGCGTCTTACTGTGCTCTGCAGCATCTTCTAGCATTCAGGAAGAAAGGCAGAGTTCTTGAGCTCTCCGTCTGGCAGAGAAAGGGGTCATGAGGACAGTCAGAATCCTCACGGAGGTTTGATGGCATCACAGAGACACAGCAGCCTCGGAAGGCACAGGCTGCACATGGAGCTGCAGGGACTGCCCGGCCCACTGAGCTCTGTGGTGCTGTACGCCTTCTTATGATCCTGCTACTCACATCCATGTAATGGAGAATAGAGAAACCTAGGCCCACAGAGAAGCCTGTCTGAAAGGACTGTATTGATCCATTATTCCAAGGAACTGTGTAAATCCAAAAACCCAAAAGAAACCTGAGGATAGATTGGGACAAAGACATAGCCTCTCTCTCTCTCTCTCTGTGCTTCCTAAGCTCATGGCATTCCTGTGATTGACCAAGCATGAGAAAAGATCTCCCTGCTTAATAATAGTGGTCACAGAGGATCTAAAATGAGGGGTGAGGGCACAGATCCCCTCAAAAATCTTCAAAACCTCGCCTAGCAGTTGCTGGCCTAATAGAGAAGTCTGCTGGCTTGTCCTTAAAACCAATCCCATCAGCTCAGACCCCTGCCCCCTGTAGAAGTTTTCCTTCCATTTTCCTTACCCTGGTGACCCAGAACCTTGGGCCAGCTCAGGCTCACTCCCCAGTTCCCCTCACAGGCCTTCCTCAGAGCCCTATTGGGGCTTCCTCCAGCTAGACACCCAGGTCCAGATATCCACTCTGAGGCCTACAAAACCCCTGCCTCTATCCCCTGGTGGGGTATGGAGTTTTGGGCAGCTAAGTGGGCATTCAGGAAACTGAACTCTTTGTGTGCAGAGGCAGGTTCTCAGGAAACACCGCAGTAAGTCCATAGGCTCTAGGCTAAAATTCCCACATTTTATATCCAGTTCAAAGGGCTGAATCGTCCCTCACAGGCAGTGTATTTTGTGTACACATATTTCCTCAGGAATTCCCTCTCAAAATGTAGAAACCCCTGAGCTCAGCCAGCCCCTGGTCCTTACCCTTCTCCTGTAATACATGCTGGGACCCATGGAGAAACCTGCTATCCCTCAACATGCTTGCAGTTGACAACTGGTAGGAAACGCCTGTGAAGGGAAAACAGCATTGTGATGAGCATCTAGCCCCAGGAGCAGGCTGCTGGCTTTTCCCCTGCCACTCAAACCTCATGTCCCAATAGGAAAGCACTCCCATTTTTATGGGCCTAGGACAGGCATGTTGGGCTATCAGGCTAGTCACCACATTCAGTCGGCACAGCGCTAGCCTGCATGGGCCAAATGTACCCGTGACCTTGCCCTGTTTGTGTCCATGACATTGGCCAAGCCCAAGCAGGCTTCATGGAGTCACCTCCAGGAACCCTGGGCAACATTGTACCACCTTTCTTAGGGAGCACCAGGCAGGGAAGGCCCAACTGGCAAGGCACGGATGCCATGAATCAAGTTATGAGTGGAAAGTAGACATGTGAAATCTTCTATTTGATCCAATTAGGCCCAGAACCCTGATTAGGCATTAGGAGGTTCCTGGAGTAGCAGGGGTACCAGCAAGTGCAGTATATGGCTGATCCCAGGCAGGATGGAGCATGTGCTATCCCGTTGATCTGCTAGGCAGGAAGAGCCAAAGTTTGCATCTTGGGCATGGTGATTCTTGGGTTCTAAACACACACAGCATTCCTATAATTCATGTCCCTCACCTCTGAGGCCCTATTTCATAGCCAAGGCAATCAGTTGGTCATTGCGCAGAGGATTCTTCTATATCGGTTCAGGTCTCCACACATGTCCCAGTGCCCCTGTGATGATCTCACACTATCTGGTGCTATCACTTCTCCTTCCTACTCTCACGACCTACATTCATGGAGGACTCTGTTACCTGGAGTATGCACCTCATGGCAGACAGGATAAGGCCCTCCTGGGAGTCATGTAGCCTCAGAGCCATGCTGGTGGTTAAGGCAAGGCAGGATGTCAAGCATCAACCCTAGGGAGCTTATTCTGGGCCCTTTCCCTTCCTGCCAGGCTTCCTCCAAAGGGCCAAAGTGACCTGGCAGAAGTAATGGGGATCCAGCCTTTAAGTTCAGCCAGCTCAGGGCACAGACAAGGGAGGCACCTCCATCTTCTGCCACATAATTTTCTGGCGAGCACTGACTTCATGGGGTGGTTCTGAGGGGACCTCATGATTGAGAAGCAAAGCAGTAGGAACAGAAGCCCTTCTGGCTGGCTTCCGTTTGGATCATTTAAAAATTTAGCCTTCCAGCTGCCTGCCTAGGCTCTAGATGCCCACCCTGGACCTCATTTTACTCTATTGCCCAAGGGGCTGGATAAAAGCAGACCTGTTCTGAGGATATCCCTGCCTGCTGAACGCCCAGTAGCTCACCGTTCTTCCAAACCAGTTCTTTTCCTGACCTTTTAACATTGTACAGGAGGAAGTAGAATTGCCCCTTGATGAGTTCAAAGCTAATATTATCCAACACCAGGGGACTGAAGAGGAAAGAAAGCAGGTAAGGAGCCTCCCAGAGTGCCACCCCAGCACAGAGGGCAGCTGGATTTCATTGAAGCATCTTAATCACTCACATAAGGAGGTATGGTCCTTCTGAGCAGCAGGCGGCACAGTCCTGAGCACGAAGGGTCACACAGCATATCATGCTCAACTTAAATACACTTTCTATGGTCAAAAGTGGTGAATGAAAACACATGTGGGTATAGTAGAAAATTTAGCAGGGTAGCATTTGCCTTGGTTTTGGTTCTTTTTGCTAGAAGCAAAGGCCTTCTACTACATGCTCAGCACCACCCTGCTTTATTATTTCTTCTCAGAAAGGGTCTCAGTAAGTCATTAAATGTTCCTGGCCAGGTTTGAGTTTGTAATCCTCCCAACTTGGATTCCTTCAGTTGGATGGCAATTGTGCACAATAGTGCCTCATTTACAATGTGATTGGAAGAAGCAAATTATGGTAGGTCACCTGAAACAGCAGCTAGGCAGTTTTTCCTGGTTTAATCCAACTCCCTGTGGTCCTCTTGGGAAGGATTTCCTGTGAAATTAAGAGACACCTTTAGCGGATATGAGCAATCAGCAGCGTTTTCTTCCCCTGACCCAAGTAATCACAGGTGCTGAACCTCATCACCAACTACCTATCAGCTAAGTACTTTGCAGAAAATCGCTTGCTGTTTCACAGTTCAACTTTCAGAGACTCACTGTTTCATGGGTTTTCAAAAAATATTAATCAAAATTATTTATTGTGGAGGTTTTTTTGCTATGTTGTGGGATTTTTTTTCCATTTATTTTTATTTTATTAAAATACAAATGTCAATCAGACAGTTTCAAGACACCTTAACCATACAGAGTCGATGAATTAATACATTGCAAACTGTTTTCATAAAGTTTTGGTACTGTACAAGGTGCATACATGAAATTATATTTACAGGTTTTTTTATAGCTGAATTATATCAAAGATTCAATAATTA
>PVKA01007165.1:0-79112 GCA_004027165.1 Ctenomys sociabilis | reverse complement strand
AAAAAAAAAAAAAAAAAAAAAGACTTTCCCATCAGTTGTACATAAATGAGACCAGTGATCCCCCTGGCAGTGAGGCTGGTGCTCTGAGCTGACCATACTTGGTAACCAAGAGCAGCAGTGGGAAGACTGCTGGTAGACTAAGAGATGGTTCACAATAACACACACATTCTCTACAGAGGCACATGAGCATACAGTGATGGTGGGAATTAAAATGGTAAAAATACTGGGAAACATTTGATAGTTTTTTTTTTAAATGTTAAACATAAACTTACTGTAGGAACTCCTATTTACAAAGGAAATTAAAGCTGTCTTTAAAAAGACAGGTGTTGTACACATGCCAATTCCCCAAGATGAATGTAATCATTATGTTCTGCAACATGTATTAATAAAAATACCTTAAATGAAAAACTTAAAGAGAAAAGGACTTGTACATAAAAATTATTCAATAGGTTGCAGCAGGCAAAAATTAAAAACAACCCTAACATCCAAATAAAAGGCAAATTAAAACACAAAGTGTTCAATATCTACACAAAAATACTACTCTTCATTCTTAAAATGCAAGCTAGTCTAGAAATGGCATAAAGAAGAATAGTGGTTGCTTGGAGACCAGAAGAGAAGAGAGAAGAATTACAAAGAGGCACAAAGAAACTGAAGAATACTGGATATTATTACATTGAGTGTAGTGATAGATTTGCAGATATGTTTGTGTAGGTATGCATATATCTGTATACCAAATATGTGCAATTTGTGGGGACAGTGACAGGGAGGAGACTATGGGGGAACAGTGACTGAAAGGGGACATAGAATGTGTGCTGATGAGATAAATACATACCTTTGTCACTGCCACAATTCCCCTTTCTTTTGTTTTCTCTTTGCTTGTTTGTTTTTGAGACAAAGTCTCTCTTTGTAGTTCAGGCTGGCCTTGAACTTGCAGCAATCCTCCTGCCTCAGACTCCCAAGTGCTGAGATTCTAGGTGTGTGCCACCATGCCCAGTTATCCCTTTTAATATGTGATACCCTCATCATCTTCCTCCATATGTGATACTCTCATCATCTCCAAATTCCACCCTGTAACTGCATCCAGTGCAGAGTCTTCCATCTCTGGGTGATGCAAAGTCCCTCCATCTACTTCCAGGATTTTATGCCATGGGAAAATTATGTCTCTTCGTCAGTTGTATCTGCTGCATGCATTTACTGGTTCTACTTCATTATTCTCAACACCATGGTGCCCATTTCCATCTACAACAGGTTTCTCTTGGTCTTGAAAGAGGAGAGGAACTTTTTTATTCATTACTCTCAATGACATCTGGCTCTACCCTTGGGAAGTTTTCCCCTTGTTTTTATCATCCTTGGCCAACTCAGAAGAGGTGGTGAATCAGCTCTTCTTGGGGACTGCATTTTTCACTACCTACTACCTACTCAGTATTACTTTCTTTAAGGCTTCCCTAAAAGCCACAAGCTTTTAAAGCCTGGGTTCATGGTTATGTTAGTAATACTGTCTTTCCAACACCTCCCAGGCTGCTCATTTATTTGCTCCCAATTAGTGTTATGTGCTAGAAACCAACCTCTCCCACACATACACACAAACAAAAAATTCACGTCTAGACATGGTTCTGAAATTTGTCTTGGGCTGGGGAGATGGCTCAGTGGAATAAGTGCTTCCGTGGTAAGTGCAAGGGCCTGAGTTCAATCCCCGGTTCCACAAAAAAAAAGGAAGAAAAGAAAGAAATTTGTCTCATTTCTGTTCCTCTTTCATACCCTACTCTCTCCACTCAATAGCAAGAAAGTGGAGGCTGTCTGAAATAATAGTTATTGGGGAAAATACATTGGATTTAACCCAAGTTTTGTCTCAGGCTAAGTTATTTTATTCCGTGGAAAAGAGTCACTGGGCCTTGTTTTCTAAAGGTTGTATTTTCTTCCTGTTCATTGTCTAGAAGTTATATTCCTTTGATAGCCTAAATTTCTTTACTTCATTTCTTTGGTGCTGTTCTTTCTCATGTTCAATTCTTCCTTTTAAAACTTTTCCAAGAGCCTGCCAGATAGCTCAGCAGATTAAAGCACCTACTTAAGCAGACACGGGGGCTGGGATTTGATCCCTGGCCTGCCATGCCGGATCTGCCCCCCAGGTACACTAAGCTGGCCACTGGGACTGGGCATGGCAGTGCATGCCTTCTAATCCCAGTGCTTGGGAGGCTAAAAACAGAAAGATCACTACAAGTCCGCTCTGTGTAGTGAGACCCTGTAGACCCTGTATTAAATACAAAAAAAAAAGAAAAAATAAACTTTGCCCAAGGCAGCCAGTAGTAACCAACATACTAACACTTGGACCCTTTCTAATCACTTCCTTTTGAGCTGTAGGTTTGGTAGGCACATAGTCCTACCAGCTTCCAGGTTTACCAGCTTAGTTACTGTTTACATCTTGCCGTCTTTCTATCCTTTTATGTTTGTTTTCTTTATTACACACTCACTACTTGGTAAGCCAGTGTCACTCATCCTAGATTTTTTAAAAAGTGGCACCTCACTTTAATAATGGAATAATCAAGGGATGTGTCTCAGAAACTCTTTCTCCTACTCAATAGCTAGGTAACTTTAGTCAGAACATTTTTTAACTCTTAGTATCAAGTTTCTCATTTACTATTAAAAGTGTTATAATAAATATTAAATAAATAACCTATAAGATAATCAGAAGTTCCTAGCAATTAGTACTTAGTACATTTTAGTTTTTATTATCTCTCCTCAAGACCCCAAGGATAGCTCTTATTGAGCTTTCTTTCCTGCCCCATGTCTTGTGTCTAGGGCCTGTAAACTACAGAATGTGATATTCCTATCCTCCTAGGAGGGACAGACTTCTTGTTGAACTCTGGAAGGTAAAACTGAAGCAACATACACCTTGGATGAAATGTTCATTTAATTTATTTGTGCTTTATTTTGTTTTACGTAGATTTTCCTGCTTTTAATCATCATGTGTTTTATCATGGCAATTGGCCATGGCATTTGGCAGAGGAATATAGGCTACTACTTCCAGGATTTTATGCCATGGGAAAATTATGTCTTTTCATCAGTTGTATCTGCTGCACTCATTTACTGGTCCTACTTCATTATTCTCAACACCATGGTGCCCATTTCTCTCTACATCAGGTAGGCTTTTTTTTTTATATTAGCTTATGGGGGAGGGTGGACTTCATACTCCCTGCTTAATTTCTCAACTGGAGTATAAACTTTAAAAACCTTATGCTACGTATTAATTAATTCTTTACTTTTATAGGCTTGGTATGCAAACACGCTCAAAAATATCTAAAGATTACAGGCTGGCCAGATAGCTCAGCAGACTAACCACCTGCTTTGGCAAGCCCAGAGACAAGGGTTTGATCCCCAGTCCTGCATGCTGCACTGGCCCTGTCCCTGGGTCATGATGGAGTGCAGGCCTGGTGGCACATGCCTGTAATCCCACCATTGGGGAGGCTGAAAACAGGAGAATCACTACAAGTCCAAGCTGTGTAGTGACACCCTATACCAAGTACATAAATGAAAAAAAAAATGTATAAATTCCTTCCATTCCAGAATACTATACTTGGTACCATGTGGTTTATACAAAAAGAAAATTATACCTGCCCTTAAATGACCTTAAAGTGACTAAATAAAGCACAGAAATATATAAAAACAATTAGAAAAATTTGGAAATGCTAACACCAGACTAGATAGATGCTCCTCACCTCTATGGAGGTGATGCCATGGAGATAGACTCCATGAATTCATTCATAAATCAGCTAGTCAGAACTCAGAATGTGTTTTCCACAGAAACAAGTTGCCAAACAAATAGATGTGACTTTGACTTCACCTCAGTTCATAAAAGTTAGAGAAGAAGAAGGGTATATCCCTCCCTTTTTCTTTCTTTCTTTTTTTTTTTTTTTTTTTTTTTTTTTTTTTTTTTTTTTTTTTGTGGAACCAGGGATTGAACTCAGGTTTTTGCGCTTGCCAGGGAAGTGCTTATTCCACTGAGCCATCTCCCTGGCCCCACCCCCTTTTTCATAAGCACCTTGGACAAAAATTTGAACTGGGTGAAGTGAATCTCTTCTTGCCTTCCTTTTCTAGGTGAAGCATCCCTGGCACACACACAAATTCAGGTGTGTTTTAGCTTCCCCTTTCCAGGATGCACTATGACATCCTTTCCCAGAAAGCACCCTCCATAACTAAGTTATATTATTTAATAAATATCTATTGAGTACCTACTATGTGCCAAGCAAGCATGAGTAATAAAACATCCTTTTTTCTACTGAAGATTGCAATGTAGCTATGGAAACAGGTACGTCAATAACGATGGTACAGTATGAAAAGTGATGCAATTGAAATGATGAGTGCTAGAAGATCCTTGAGCAAGAATAGATTAGTTATGCCTGGAGAAGTTTAGGAAGCTTTGCAGGAAGGTAATAATCATTGAGAAAAAATATTACCTTTGCATGAAGGTAATAATAATTTGAGGAAAAGAACAGAGCGAGAACATTGCAAACACAAAGTTCAGTACATACAGAGGTGTGCAGGCTTCTTAAAAAGTTAGGTAGGATAAAGAGTTGGATGCTAATTTGGGGTAGAGCCAGAAGATCTTTCTTTAAATTACAGGCCAAAGAATGGGATTTTATCGAAAAAGCCAGCCAAGATTTTTTTTAGGAAAAAAGATTGTGATTAGATGTTCAGGTTTAGAGTGTATGATGGCAGCTGGCATGGGAAGGCTGGGGCCAGAGGTGAAACTTCAAGACAGAATCATCAGTAGAGGCTGAGCTCCTTCTCCCTCAGCTCAGAGAAAAAAATTCTAAGCCTTTCAGTGCTGTTGTCTCAGACAGGGATTATGAATAAAGCAGTTTAACACACATTAGGTATGAATGATGACAGAAAGGAGGTTCCTCAAAAGTCTTTATTGTTTCATGAGCCAGGGATATAGCTCAGTGGCACAGCAACTACTTGGCAACTGCAAGATCCTGAGTTTGATTGCTGGTACCTCCCAAAAAACTCTACAGTTTTAAAATGGAAAATAGTACATGTCACTTCCAGGAGACAAAGATAATAACAAAGGCATAGACAAATTTATAATTAATAGAGGCTTGTTCATCACAGGTGGGATGCCTTGTTTGAAAATATATCAAAGGGTCACCCCACAAACCACTTTCAGCTTTCATAGATTTTTCCTTCTTCTGAAACAAACCCTAAATCCGAAAAGTTTCTCTGTCTTCCCCAACATGACCGAAGTACTGTAACAATCCTTTAATTAGGCCAATGTTTCCTTTTATAAGTTAATTATTTTTCAAGAGTTTTCAAAATTGTGACTTTTGCCAGACACATTTTGGAAGAGGAAAGAGTGAAAGAGGTTATGACTCAGACAAGTTAATCAAGACTATCTGGATAAAGTTGGTAAAGCCTTTCATGGCAATGGCCGTGGTCAGAATTATGATCAGACGGCTGATGGGAAAGGGCCTTCTGAAAGGTGGGTTCCCGAGGAAGATACTCTGATTTTCTGATGCTAACCCTGAGCTACATATGAGAGTTGGACCTATAAGAAGGAAACCAACCTAATGTTTTGTTTTGTTTTTTGTTTGGTTTTTTTTTTTTGTCTTTTTGAGACAGGGTCTCACTATGCAGTTCAGGCTGGCCTTAAGCTCACTTTGTAGCTCAGGCTGGTCTCGAACTCACAACAATCCTCCTGCCTCAGCCTCCCGAGTGCTGGGATTACAGGCATATGCCACCATGCCCGGCTCCAACCTAATGTTTTGTTGTGTTGTATTGTGCTGTGCTGTGCTGTGCTATGTTGTGGTTGGGTTGTGTTGGGTTGCATTTTATTTCATTTTGTTTTCTCCTGCTCTGACCAGGATCCTTCTTTTCTTTTCTCCTTAGTGTTGAAATAATAAGACTGGGCAATAGTTTTTTTATCAACTGGGATCGGAAGATGTTTTATGCACCAAGGAACACCCAGGCACAGGCTCGTACTACCACCCTTAATGAAGAGCTGGGCCAGGTCAAATATGTGTTCTCTGACAAAACAGGGACCCTGACTGAGAACATCATGATCTTCAATAAGTGTTCTATTTATAGAAAAGTCTATGGTATGCATGTTTCCCTGCTTTCCTGAGCCCTGGAGAATAGCATTTTGTGGATTGTTTTCTACAGTAAACTAACTCTTGGGCCAGGCATGGTGACAGATGCCTACAATCCCAGCACTCAGGAGGCTTAAGCAGAAGGATTTCAGGCTCCGGGGCGACCTGGACTACATAGAAAGACCATGTCTCAAGAAAAAACAATAAATTAGTTCTAAATCTATAAACTTCTAAAATTTACATTTTCTCCACAATTCTTTTTATTTGCTAAGGAAAGACCCACTCATTTCTAACTAAAAAATATTTGTTTAATCAGAGCACATGGGATGTTGTTCAGGGCAATGGAAAGTTTTGAAAGCAGAGAAAGGGTATATTTAGACAATATTGCAAATGTACTATATGTCCCTAAATTGTATACTTCAAAATAGTTGATTAAGCCAAGTGTTTTGGCACACAACTATAATGCTGGCAGTCTGGAAGGCAGAGTCCATGTTGCAAACTCGAGCCCTACCCAGCTCAGGAAATTTAGCAAATTAGTGAGATCCTGTCTCAAAATTTAAAAATAAGTTGAGGGCCAGGGATTTAGCTCAGTGATGCAGCACCCGCCTGGTAAACCTGAGGCCCTGAGTTTGACTCTTGGTACCCCCCTCAAAAAAGCCCTAAAATATCAGCTGAGGAAGTACCTCAGTGCAAAGCTGGCATCAAACCTCACTAGCACAAAATAAATAAGTAGCTGATTAGGGTGGGAATAGGGGCACACCCTATAATCTTCAGAGAGGTTTTTAGTTCAAAGCCACTGCTACTCAGTTCAAGGCTGCCCGCAACTCCATAGTGAGGCCCTGACTCAAAAACAAAAACAAAATAATCATGTGTTATTAATTTCACCTAAATTTTAAAAAGGAAGCCCTTTAAATTTTTTAAAATAATTTTATTGAGAAACAAATAGCAATGAAACAGTTTCAAAACTGATTAGTAGGACAGTTTCAATAATTAATACATTGCATATTATTGTCTTCTCAGTGGTTATTCATAATATAAGATACAGACATGATACTCCGTAAGCCCTTTAAATTTGAAAACCAAGACTAGAGCACCCTAATATGTCCTATTGTTCTTGTCAAACAAGTTTTTTATGTATAAACTGTAATGGGTTACTTTTAAGTGAATTGATTTAGATAAGTATTGTAATTCTCTGACTCACTATAAGACTTGATAATGTACTAGTTAAAGGGTTGAAATGGTTGTTTTTGTGCTTGGAATCAGATCTATCTTCCACTCCCATTGTGTTTATCCCTTGCACTGGCCAAGAACCCTATACACTCTACACTAGTTTCACATATAGCCTAGGTAAGTTTCTGACTATGGGCCTTGCTGGGTTGGGGAGTTTCTCATAGATCCAGTGACTGACCTCTAGGATTTCCCCTCTAGTCTTGCTTAAGAGAAGAGCAGGGGCCCAAGCCGATGACTGCTTCTTGTCACTGGCTTATGGAAAGCAGCTTACTCAGGCACTGAGGGTGAGATGGTCTAGAGGATTTGAGGCAACTTGACTACAAGTCTAGGGTGTAGAATCAGAACAAATAAGCTTTAAAAACCCTCCTCTAAATTGCCGTATGACATAGCAATTTCATTTTTAGGTGTCTTCCCAAAATTGAAATAAGAATTCAAACAGATGCATGTAAATACTCACTGTAGCATTATTTACAGTAGCCCAAAAGGTGGGAAATAACTCATATATCCATCCACAGATGAATGGATTTTTAAAATGTGGTATACAAATACACTGGAGTATTATTCAGCTATGAAAAGAAATAAAGTTTGATACATGCTACAATGTGGATGAATCCTGAAAACACTGTTAAGTAAATAATCAGACACAATAGGACAAATATTGCCTTGTTCCAATTACATGACATACCTAGAATGGGAGAACTCATAAAGATAAAGCAGAGTAGAGATTGCTAAGGGGAGTAGGCATGAGGAAGACTGAGAAGTTTCCATTTGGAATATCTAAGAAGTGTTGAAACTACATAGCAGTGATAGTCACAAACACTGTGAATATAATTAATATCAGTGAATGTTATACCTAACATGGTTGAAATAGTAGTTTTTGTGTTATATATTTTTTCTTGTTTTTACCACAATAAAACAAAATTATCTGGGCATAGTAACATACACATGTAATCCCAATACTCTGGAAGGCAGAGGCAGGAGTACTGAAAATTTGAGAGCCCAGCTTGGATATTAATAGTTTAGTGAGACTCTCTATTAAAATTTAAAAATAAAAAATAGCTGGGGATGTAGCTTGGAACAAAGGTCTAGGGTTCAATCCCCAATACCACTGGGTAGGGAGGAAAACCCTCCTTTTAACCTCTTATTAACTGTCTGCTCTGTTTTACTGACCAATAGGCAATTCCTCTGCCAAGGTTGGATCTAAGGTGCCAAACTCTAAGGTGAGTGAGCACAGCTTCCTAGAAAACACATGTGGGGGCTGAATGAGGCTGTGCTACAGAAAAGCATCTTTAACACAGTTGGATCTCTAGCCTCTGCAATATCAAAGCTTTTATCAGCCTCAAAATCAGAAAATTGATCTGGGTGAAAGCAGGACCTGCTTAGTCTAGAGCTCTGGCCTGGTATGCTCAAGGCCCTGTAGAGCATTACATGCATTTTGCTAAGAAAACTGTAGGATAGACTGACTTAGTTACTTTTCTTATTGCTAACACAAAATATCCAACAAGCAAAATTAGAGGCAAAAGGTTTATTTAGCTCAAGGTTTGTACAAATTTTAGTCCACAATAGGCTGGCTCCAAAGCATGGTGGGCAGAATGTAACAAAACAACAAGGAACCTCAATAGCATCTTTCTTCCCCTTCTGTATTGTATCTAGGCTGCTGGAAGTAGGGTAGTGCCAAACCACCAGTAGATTGATTTAGTAATCTCACACTCTTTTTTATTTTTTTAATGTATTTGGTACAGGGTCTCACTACACAGGTGGGACTCATAGTGATCCTCCTGTTTTCAGCTTCCCAAGCACTGGGATTATAGGTATGTACCATCACACCCAGTCTCCCAGGCTCAGAGTGCCCTGGGGTTGGAGCCAGCACTGCACAATGGGGATCGAACACCAGCTTCTGTGCTTCCCTAAGCAGGCACTTTAGTCCACTGAACTATCTGGCCAGCCCTGTAATCTTACACTCTTTATCCCAGCATCACATATTCTAAATCCAGCCACCTCTAAAAAAGCCCCATCTATGACTGACTGAGCTTTGAGACACATCTAAACACAAGCCATATTGCTTGATTAACACTATAAGAGGTCAGCAACCCTGAAGGGTAAATCCAGATATGAGACAAAAAGATGGACATTGGGGATGAAGATGAGAGGAAGTGGTTTCAGAATGAAGGCCAGTGGGTCAGCCGGATAGCTCAGTGGATTAAAGTGCTTGCGTAGGCAGACACAGGGGTCAGGCCTTCCTGTGATCCCAGCACTCAGCAGGGTGAAAACAGGAGAATCACTACAAATCCGATCTATGTAGTGAGACCCTTAGACACTGCACTAAAAAAAAAAAAAAAAAAAAAAAGAATGAAGGCCAGAAGCACTTATTGCTCTGACTGGGAAATACAATTCTTCTGTTTGTGCTGCTGGGGATGGAACCCAGGGCCTCCCGCATACTAAGCAAGTGCTCTACCCTGAGCTGCATCATCTGCCCTATAAAATATTAACTTTTCTTCTTTCACTCCTCCAATACTTGTCCTATCAATTCTAGCCCCCACTTTTCAAATATTCCCTCTTAATCTTTATTGTTACTATTTCATTTTTTTCTGAATCACTGAATAGACTTCTAAGTGCTCTCTTTACTTATTTTACTAGTTCCAATGTATTCTCCATACAGACAACAAAGGACTCTCTTATCCAAATCTGAGGATGTCACTTCCAGAAAATTGTTATGACACCATGTTGTAAACAAGATGGCAATGCAGTATCTGGCCCTTGCCTTCTTCACCAGCCTTATCGCTCATCCTCACTAGCTTCTGCTTCTAAAGAATGCACCATTTTATGTGTCTAATTCTAGAAAAGCCTATTATGGCTTGTGTTTAGACACATCTCCCCCCATTCCAGCCATAGGTAGGGGGGAATCTAAACACAAGCAGCCATAGGTGGTTGTTTTTCTGAGGTTGCTTTATCTTGACTGTGTGATTGAATATACAATGCTAGGATTAATGGCACTGGATTAAGAGCATGAGATTTCTAAATTAGTCTGCTGATTGGTTTGGCATCCACCCTAAATAGGGTAGCTATATAGATTATAAAAGGGGCAGAAAGAAGGTGCTATGGTTTTTGCTTTTGTATCTTCTGACTGTCATAAAGTACTTATCCTCTGCAATACCCCTTTGCCATGCCAAGCTGCCTTGGAGCCAGCCGACTCTAAACTGAAACCTCTACAAACTGTGAGCCAAATAAACCTTTCCTCCTTAACTTTGGGTGTCAGGTATTTTGTCTCAGTAACAAGAAAAGTAACTAAGACTCTGTGTAATGGGTTGTCTTATATTACTGAACCCATGGAGCACAGGGCTCAAACTTCTATAGTTGGTCAGGTCTAGTGTTTGGCTGTGAACCTGACCATACTTCCTCTGACAAAACTTCCTCCAGGTGAGAGACAGGAAAAAACCAATCTGAGTGTCAGTGGCGCATATCAATCTATAGCTCCAGAAGTAGAAGGATTGCAAGTTAAAGCCCAGCCAGGGTAGCTCAACAACTTAGGAAGACCCTATCTCAAAAAAACGTAAAAAGGGCTGCGAATAAGTGTGAAGGCCTAAGTTTAATCTCCATATCCCAAAAGAAAAGACAGGAAAAGAGCAGAGAAGAAAGGAAAGGAAAGGAAAGGAAAGGAAAGGAAAGGAAAGGAAAGGAAAGGAAAGGAAAGGAAAGGAAAGGAAAGGAAAGGAATGAGAGGAAAGGGCCAGACCAGTAGAGCGCACTACAAAATTTCCTTTTCCCTACCCTAGTACAAGCAATACAATTGTATCTGTATCAGGCCCCAGGCCAGATAGCAACACAGCTACGAAGAGCTGAAGCACTGGATGCTGTGAAGCATATTTGTGATTCTAACCACTCGGGAGGCTGAGGGAAGAGTATTGTAAGTTAAAGGCCAGCTTGGGAAACTTAGCAAAATCTTGCCTCAAAAAATGGAAAAAGGGTTGAGGATGTGGTTCATTGGTAAAGCACTTGCCTGGCATATGTGAAGAAGTTGTAGGTTCTACCCTTCACCACAAACAGAACACTAAAAACAAAACAAAACACCTGGAGAAACATCCTTGAGAGTTCTGATGTGAGCTAGAGAAATGTGTGACTAATGACATATGAGGCTTGATTAAAAAAATATAGCAAATAATTTAATTTCAAAAAGATTACCACAGTAAAAGGCGCATTGTCATTGATTCCACAAAAAATATACCCCCCTTTGTTTCAGACATACCCCATCACTCTTACCACTTTCTGAAGCAGTTATGGGTCTTCCATTGCGTTATCATGGCTGTCTCCACATTCTGAATTAACCCAAATGTGTAACTTTCATGTTCATTTTGACTTTGGAGAAGATCTGTAATTTGCATAATTGCCAGGCAAGTGCTTTACCAATGAACCACATCCTCACCCTTTTTTCTACTTTTTGAGGCAGGATTTTGCTAAGTTTCCCAGGCTGGCCTTTAACTTATAATCCTTTTCCCTCAGATCTGGTAAATAAGAGGATGAAGATAATTATAATGTTTTTATTTGACAGAATTGTAGTAAATTGTTGATCAAAAAATACAGTGAATGCTTACCTTTTATTTTATTTTTTTTATTTATTTTTTTGTCTTTTTGAGGCAGGGTCTCACTATGCAGTTCAGGCCTTAAGCTCATTTTGTAGCTCAGGCTGGTCTTGAACTCACAACAATCCTCCTGCCTCAGCCTCCCAAGTGCTGGGATTACAGGGCTGCGCCACCACACCTGGCGAATGCTTACCTTTTAAAAAAATTTGTTATGGGAAAAGACACATTGCCACTAACCCCCTTCAAAATAGTCCCTCTTTATTTGTTTGGTGAAGCTCTGTATTGTTTCTAATGTTTTGTTTTGTTTTTACTGTTTTGTATTCTTTTTAGATAATAAATAAATAATTCTCCCTCTTTTTAAACCTATCTATCCCACAAATCTTGGCAATTTCTCTTTTACTGTAGTGAGAGCTTTTAAAATTTAAACACCCCTATTTTTGATCACTCCTTGTACTTTGGAGTGGAAATAAGTTCTCACAGCCAGTGTTTACATGGCTACAAGCATCCTGAAATGGAGAGAAAGAGCCAGTCTCTAGAAGGGCCAAGGCTATGGCCAAGAAAATCATTAATGAATTTTAAACCAAAAAAAATTGAGTCCCAAATAGGGTCATAAAACAGCAAGGTCAATGACAGTGAGAGTTAGAGAGAGGAAAGATCAGGTGTGCTGCAGGTCAAGGGAACTAGAGTGTGTACACAGCATATCCTGAAGCTTCCTTATCATATGGCCTTGTTTGTAGTAGCCCTCCATATCCCCTATTTATCTCTGGGAAGCTAGAAAGGAAAAAGGCAACTTGGTAATGTCATTGTACCTGGGCTTTTTCCCCTTTCCAGCTCCCGAAAGGATGCAGGAGACAGAAACAAGACTTTTCCCATGTACAGCCATGGAGGTAGCTCAATAGAATAAGTGCTTCCCTAGCAAGCACAAGGGACTGAGTTCAATTCCCGGTTCTGGAAAAAAAGCAAACAAACAATAAACATATCCACAAGGCTGACACTGACAAGGGATCTACAAAGAGTGGTACAAAGTTACAGGATAAACACTGAGGGTACCTGACTGACCTTAAATGATACAAGTTACGTTTTTTGTTATAAAGGTCTTGCTTTAACTAGATCTTAACCATCCAGCAGAAAAATATAAAAAATGGAGGTATATAAAATAAAGTTATATTAATATAATGAGCTGTGAATGGCTCAAGTTAACAAATTCTGTGGATAACCCACTTCTATTGTGGATTGCTGATCTGTGTTGGATAATTATATTTAAATATATATATAATTAGCCATCCATGTTGTGAAAATCTGTAACATATGTATCATTGTATGTTACCCCTGTTTATGTCATTTGTTCTCTTTGGTTTTGCTTCTATTTTTCACTCTTCAAGTTAAAATACAAATAAATAAATTTAAAAAAAAGAATGTTCACAAGTAAAACCTAAAAAGAAACCAGCAATCCACATACCACTTACTCATAATGAGCAGATATCACCTCATACCCTCAGGTTTGGTTATGAGATAGGATTTGAGATGCTGAAGAGTAGAATATGAAGATAGCCATTGGTCACTCAGAATATCTGGGGTGTAAAGTAGGCAAGAGTCTGCCAAGTACTGCTTAGCTTGTCTCCTGTAGCATAGATTTTTCTGGCCCAAGTGCCAGGATGGTCAAGGTCCATGAAACCAGAATAGTATCTTTGCCATTCATGTTGTTTTTCTCATCTCACCTTCCTGAACATTCTCATTACATTCCAGAAATGGCCCCAGGTTGACTTCTATGAAACATCAGCTGTTGGCAAAAAACTTTGTTCTGCCTTATATATTCCAGAAAGAAAAAGTTGACTTCTCCTACAACAAACTGGCCAGTCCTAACTTTTCATTTTATGACAGTACTTTGGTGGAAGCCGTGAAAAGTGGAGATAAATGGGTACATTTGTTTTTCCTTGCCCTCTCACTGTGTCACACTGTGATGTCAGAAGAGAAAGTAGAAGGTAAGGAAAAGCCCAGAACCTCATGAACTGAGAACGCAGTATAGTCTAGGCTGTTGGAGGTAGATGTAGTTTGACAGGATCCTGCAATGGCTCTATCTAAGAAAGAACGTTCTAACAGGAAACAGTGTCCAGCAATGAAATAGACAGTCGAGATAAGTAGTGAGCTGGAAACAGTAGAGTGGAAAACAGCCGCCTGATTTAAAGGATGATTGTTTAGTCATGAAATTGAGTTCCTTGTAGGGAACTTCTGATGTGGAGACTCTGTGATGTTCTGTCAGAATCCTCTAAACTGCCACCCAGATGAGCTCCGCTCTCTCTGACAAGCCTCCTGAAGGATGACTGGAGTCACACTCTTATCACTTCTCACTTTATAGATCAGCCCACAAGTCAACTGTGGTGGCAGCATGCCACTGAGAACTCTGGGAGCCTGTGGTAAGAGGACCACTTAGTCACCTAGCAAGGCCATGTCTCAAAATAAAAAATAAATAAAAAGATTAGAGATGTAGTTCAGTGCAAAGGCCATGGATTCAACCCCCAACACTACAGAAAAACATTGTCCTCACAAATTTTAGTTTCTTTGGTAACCAAATGTTGCAAATTTATCTTTTCATGTACCTAAACTTTAAAAAAAAAAAAACAATGAATGAGAAGTAACTGACTATAAATTAAGAAGATTGTTTTCCTTAAGTAAAAATTTGGCAACTAAATTAGTCATGTCCTTTAAAATCAAGACCCTTACTATACTATTACAGGCAGTCCACAGCCTATGTTTGTGCCTCACTTTACAGTTCTACAAATTGCTTGTATTTATATTATCTGATACAATCATCACAACCGTCCTCTTGAGGTAGGCAGAACAAGGAAAATGGATCTTAGTTTTACAGAGAAGAAAGCTCTGAAGCTAAGAAATTAAGTGGCTCGTTAACATCCTATAGTTAAGAAGAGACAAAAAAAAAAAACCCTCAAGTTTCCTGGCCCTTCTGTGAGCTCCCTTCCCACCAAATAGGAGGCTGAGGTAGGAGCAGGGCCACAAGTCTGGGCTAGATAGTGGTTTCAAAGCTAGTGAGAACTACATAGCAAGACTGTCTCAGGAAGATAATGAGAGAGAGAGAAAGAAGAGAAAGAGAGAGAGAGAGAGAGAGAGAGAGAGAGGAAGAAGAAGAAGAAGAAGAAGAAGAAGAAGAAGAAGAAGAAGAAGAAGAAGAAGAAGAAGAAGAAGAAGAAGAAGAAGAAGAAGAAGAAGAAGAAGAAGAAAGAGGAGGGCAGGAAGGAGATGAGAGGAGAAGGGTGAATGGAGGTGGAGAGAAAAACAGGAGAGAAGGAGGAAACAGTCTTAGTTGCTCATGGATACATCTTATGTCTGTCCCAAAATCATACTCCTAATCAACCTTACAAATATGAGACTCTGATATTGCCTGTTTTAAAAATCAAATTCAAGGCTGGCCAGATAGCTCAGTGGACTGAACCGTCTGCTTAGGCAGAGTGCAGTGTCCAAAGGCAGGGTTCAGTTCCCAGTGTGCAGTGCCGGCCCTGCCCCCAAGGTGTGCTGAGACAGTCATTGAGACTGGATGTGTGGCACAGGTGCCTGTAATCCCAGTACTTGGGAGGGTGAAAACAGGAGAAGCACTCAGAGTCCAACCTGTGTGGTGAGACCCTGTAGAACTTGTACTAAAATACATTTTAAAAAAAAATCAAATTCAAGCTGGATGCAGTGAGTGGTATGTGCCTCAGTGCATGAGACACTGGGGTGAGTGCATAACTTGAGCCCAGGACTTTGAGAGTGTATCAAAGGGTGACCAGTCTTCCAGGAGCACCTTCTGTATATCACATGCACAAGAATTTCCCAAGGGGTTTGTTGAAAATGCACTTTCCTGGGCCCTCCTTCCAGATTTTGTGATCCTGGATTCAATGAGTTTGTTTGGGGCCCAGGAACATGCATTTTTAGTCTGTTCTCCCAGCCATCTGTACCCACTAGAATTGAAAAGTAATGCCTGTGTTTTGTTCATTGGTATACATTGTATATATTGTATATCGTGAGTTGAAAATATTAGACAGGGAAAGAGACTGACATGTTTGATGCAACATGGGCTTTTAGGACCAGACTTGTGAGGAAGTTTGGAACAAAGATATCCCTCATGGACTGCATCTTAATATAAACCACTTGGAAGACAGTGTTGCTTCTAGGCAGACTCCAGTTGCTCACTCTGGGATGCCTTCCCATCTCCTGTAGGTGAGCTGGTGTACCAGGCTCAGTCCCCAGATGAAGGTGCCCTTGTCACTGCTGCCAGAAACTTTGGATTTGTGTTCCGTTCCCGCACATCTGAGACAATCACAGTGGTTGAAATGGGGGTGACCAGAGTCTACCAGCTGCTGGCAATTTTAGACTTCAGCAATGTCCGCAAGAGGATGTCTGTTATTGGTGGGTGCCCCTCCTCATCAGCTCCCTTCCCGTCTGTGCCCTTCATACACATCCACATTGATTTTTTTCTCTGTCTTTTGCACACAGGTGCTTCTCCCGTCACATAGCTTGTTATTATTATTAGTCTTTTTTATGTTTGGGTTTTGCTATACAGTTGAGGCTGGCCTTGAACTTATTTTTGTAGCCAAGTTGGACTCAAATTCACAGCCATCTTCCTGCCTCAGCCTCCACAGTACTGGGATTACAGGCATGTGCCACTTCGCCCAGCTACTTCCTTTAAATTTTCTGTTTTGCACCTATGAGGACTCACTACCATATGCTAAATTCCCTCTCTGTTGCTTCTGGATAAGGGCTTACCAACATCCTCAAAGCCAAGATGAAGGCAGAGAATGCATTTGTAACACTTGAACATAGAGTAAGATTTGGAAGCAAATAAGACAGTTGGCCCTCCTTGTCTACAGGCTCCAGATCAGTGGATTAAACCAAACATAGAGCAAAAATACTTAAGAATTGTATCTGAGCTGGAGCTACAGCCAGTGATACAGTGCATCCTTAGTATGCAGGGGGCCCTGGGTTTAATCCCCAACACTAAAAACAAGAAAATTGTGTCTGCATTGAACATGTTTGAACTTTCTCTTATTATAACACTAAAACTATTTACAGAGCACTTATATTTTATTCGGTACTATAAGTAACCTAAAGGTGACATCAGGTATTTAGGAGGGTGTGGGCAGGTAAATATTAGGGATATGAGCATCTGAGTTTTGCTACCTACAGGGGGAGAGGAATATTCAAGGACACTATAGGGAGAATTCATACTCTCTTGCTCTCTCAGTTAGCTTTGGCCTCAGGATTTTTAAAAAGATCATTTTTCACCCTTGGTCCTTATTGGGTATGGCCTTTGGTCTGGGACTTGGAATCCAGAGTCTAACATTATTCTGTATTAGTCTTCAGGGAATACTGAACCTGTGGGAGAAGGGGCTCCAGAATTCCCTCTGTCACTCTTGCCATGTCCCTTATCGGGTGTGTGACCACTTACTGAGTCCTTAGCCTCCAAGGTAGCAGAAACAAATGTCATGGGGAACAGCCTCCTGCCATCCCTCAATGACATGGATGAGTTCTTGAAATAATAGGTCTTTAGAGTTACTTTGCTTATGTTGCTTGCCTGTAGTGCGGACACCTGAAGATCGTGTAATGCTTTTCTGCAAGGGAGCAGACACAATCATCTGTGAGCTGCTCCACTCATCCTGCACAGACCTCATCGATGTGACCATGGAACACTTAGATGTGAGTGTTTAGGTTGCAGGAGAAGGAAGCTGTGATGATTCCCTGTATTAGGATGCATGTTCACAAGCGTGTCCCTGTGCCCATGTGCTTTTGTATGCATGTATATTGGTAACTATGTCACTTTAGTTGGCGGAATACTAAAGCTATGTGGGATTCTCCATGACCACATAGCCAACTTCTATGGCAAAGAGAAGGATAATGATTTAATAAACTATGTGAATAAACTGAAGAAAGAGTCTACTGAATTATACACTTTAAAAGGGAACTTTAAGCTAGGCACACACCTATCATTCCTTCTTGGAGCCTGAGGCAGAAGGATCATGAGTTCGTGTCCACTGGAGCAACTTGGCAACTTGGTGAGATCCTGTCTCAAAACTTAAAAAAGAGCCGGGTGTGGTGGCGCAGGCCTGTAATCCCAGCACTCGGGAGGCTGAGGCAGGAGGATTGCTGTGAGTTCAAGACCAGCGTGACCTACAAAGTGAGCTTAAGGCCAGCCTGAACTGCACAGTGAGACCCTGTCTCAAAAAAAGACAAAAAAAAAAACTTAAAAAAGGGCAATGGATATAGCCAATAAAATGGCCTTGTGATCAATCCTCAGTACCACAAAAATAAAAATAACAGTAATTTTTTGAAGTAAAAGTGTAAATTTTGGGTTGGCTATATAGCCTAGTGATAGAGCACTTGCCTAGCATGTTCAAAGCCTTGGGTTTGATTCCCAGCATCACAAATAACTACTGTCATAATATGTGAATTATATCTCAATTTAAAAAATTAATGAAATGAGCCAGGCGTGGTGGTGCAGGCCTATAATCCCAGCACTCGGGAGGCTGAGGCAGGAGGATTGTTGTGAGTTCGAGACCAGCCTGAGCTACAAAGTGAGCTTAAGGCCAGCCTGAACTGCATAGTGAGACCCTGTCTCAAAAAAGACAAAAAAAAAAAAAAAATTAATGAATGATCTTACATAAGACAGTTCTTCTTTCTTATACTGATTCCTAGAGGTTACAGGATTTATTTTTTAAGCATTAGAAACATAAAGCATTTTATTAATGTTCATCTACAACAGTCAATGTGATGTTTTCAAAACTGACTATAAATCAAACTAGTTTCACAATCTTTTGCCTTGAAAATGTATTGTTACTGTTGATTAAACCTTTATTTCATTTGTAATATTATTGATCAGTACTGTTGTAAAACTGGAAAGCAGCAGGTTTTAACCCTGACCCATGAAATCTGAGCAAACAAGCCTGTAATAAGACCCAGTTTGCAATATGTGTTTGTTGAGTATTAACCAACCTGTGAAGCTGAATAGTACGGTGGGGCATATTTACCCGGAGCCTGTCCTTTGTTCAATGTTTTTTTTTTAAATTAATTTTATTGAGAAACAAATAGTGATGAGACAGTTTCAAAACTGATTAGTAGGACAGTTTCAATGATTAATACATTGCATATTGTTGTCTTCATAATCTTCAGCGGATTTTTGAAACTAGCAGTTAATTGGTAGGATTCTCACCCTGACTAACTATATATGCTGATACCTGTGAACTAAGCAATTGCACTGAAGGTAGCAATGTGTAATGTTAGGGTCATGCTTGGAATGCCTGTCATTCTGGTCTTCTAAATGTGCACTGCTTGTCATATCATACCAATTACTGCTATACTGTCTCTCAAGTAAATGTTTGTTT
This sequence comes from Ctenomys sociabilis, assembly GCA_004027165.1. Lineage (NCBI taxonomy): Eukaryota > Metazoa > Chordata > Mammalia > Rodentia > Ctenomyidae > Ctenomys > Ctenomys sociabilis. Next base: position 59,852 of record PVKA01007165.1, on the reverse strand, counting down.
TAAAAAAAAAAAAGTACTAAATGAAAATGAGACAAGGAAAAAAAAATGGTCTTAGGACTGTCCTGATACAATGTTGTATATGGTTAAATTTCTAAATTTCTGTGTAAAAATATGTAATTGTTCCTATTTTTTCCATTTTTAATTTTTTTTTTCACATTCTGTAGGGATTTAAAGTTGAACATATCAATACTTGATGGGAAATACCTGTTCCATGTTATGTCTAAGATGTCTGATATTCAGACAGTGAAGTTAAGCTCAGCTGTCTATATTAGAGGGTAATAATATCATTGAGCTTCTCTTCTGGAGGATTGCAGGATGTTTTTATGGACTACTTTCACATCTTTATCATTTCAGAACACATGAGTTATGGTAACTTTTAAAAGCATTTCCCCAGACTGATTTCAAATGATGGGATATGACTGTTTCAGATCTCTTTGACAAGCTTCCTGCTATATATCTTAGCAGACAGCCATAGTGGAAACTTCTTAGAAGTATTCTCAACCTTTCAGTTTATGCTGACCCCCTTGGTTGGGACATTTTGCTAGGAAAGTTCAGAACTTTCTGATTAGACCAGGTGCTAACAGGCCAAACCTGTGTTACAAGCAGATGGGACCTGTGGGATCACTCCCTGAGCTCAGCCCAAACTTAATCCTGACTTACTGCACACATGTCTTCCAGGACTTTGCCACGGAAGGCCTTCGCACCCTCATGGTGGCTTACCGAGAGTTGGATGATGCATTTTTCCAGACCTGGAGCTGCAAGCACAGTGCAGCTTGCTTGTCTTTGGAGGATCGGGAAGATAAATTATCAGCTGTCTATGAAGAGATAGAAAAAGACTTGATGGTGAGTGTGAGGAAGTTGGGACAGACTGGGGGCAGGGATGTGGGAGGTGGTAGCCAGAGACTAGGCAAGGGCTCTGAGAGTGGCCTGCAGAGGACTGACAGGTGCAGGCTATCTCTGAGAGGAAGGGCAGGCAGGCTCACTAGGAGTTTGTGGTAGGAAGGCAGGGTACTGGAATGATTCACTGCACCATCGATCTTGAGTCTATAATGAAAAGCATACTGGTTGTAATTTTCTCTCTCTCTCCTCTCTCTCTCTCTCTCTCTCTCTCTCTCTCTCTCTCTCTCTCTCTCTCTCTCTCTCTGTGTGTGTGTGTGTGTGTGTATGTGTTGGTACTGGGAATTGAACTCACGAGTTTACACTTGCCAGGCAGGCATTGTGCCACTGAGTTATGTCCCCCTCCAGCCCCAATTTTTTTTTATCTTTCTATAAGATAGAAAGCCCCAAGGATAAGAAACTAAGTAATCTGGAGAAATCAAGATGTGAAACAATGCACAGTTTAAACAGACCCAAACAAGTGGTTAGAATAATCAAGATAGAAAAATCCATTTGCTTATTCAGCAGATTTATTAGGTGTATCCTATGTGCCAGACACTGTGCCTTTAGATAGTGGAGAAAACACAAAAAGTAACACATGTTAACTCAGATGGTGAAAATGCTACAAGAAAAAATAAAGCAAAGAAAAACAGAGCTTCAGCACTGTGTGCTCTGGAGGAGGATAGGCTATTGCTATACTGAACAGGGCAGTTAGTCTTTACTGAAAAAACATCTGAGAGGACACTGGAAGGAGGTGGCAGCTAGAAGACTCTCTGGCTTTTCAGATGAGCTTTCCAGACAGATTGGTAGCAAGAGAAAAGACCCCGAACATGGAGGCAGGCCTAAGTGAGGCTCGAGCAAAGCGAGTGAGGATGCAAGAAAGAGAAGAGAGTGTTGTCAGAGGCCAGGACAAAGGAAAAGAATGAAACAGAGCAAACTGTAGAATAGGTCAGCCAGTTTTGCCAGATGGCTTTTAAAATCATTTATTGTACTGTTGTGATTATACTAATTAGAGGAACAAGGGCCAACCCAAAAGAAACCAAACAAAAGGTAGCTACATTAGTACAGATAAGAGATGTTGGTGAAGTAGTGGAAATGATGAGGAATGGCCATATTTTGTAATTTTTTTTTTTTTTTTTTTTTTTTTTTTTTTTTTTTGCAGAACTGGGGATTGAACTCAGGCTCTTGTTCTTGCCAGGGTAAAGCTTATTCCACTGAGCCATCTCCCCGCCCCCCCACTCCTGCTTTTTTTTTTTTTTGAGACAAAGTCTCACTCTTTAGTTCAGATTGTCCCTGAATTCACAATTCACTATGTAGCCTGAGCTGGCCACAAACTCACAGTGATCTTCCTGCCTCAGCCTTTTAAGGGCTAGTATTACAGGCGTGAGGCATGAGCCACCACATCTGGCTTGTAAATTTGTTTCTTTGTTTATCTTTTTGAGACAGGGTCTCACTTTGCAGCTCAGAGAACTGGCCTTGAACTCACTTTATAGCCCAGGCTGGCTTCAAACTCACAGAGATCTACCTGCCTCAACCTCCCTACAGGCATGCACCACCATGCCTAGTGTAAATTTGTTTTTTGAAAGTAGCATCAACAGAATTTGCTGATAAATCAGATTATAGGATATAAGAAAAAGAAAAATTAAGGATGACTATAAAAAGGTTTTGATCAGATTGATACAGGCCAGTCTAGAATAAAAAGCGACATTACAAACCCCAAAGGAAAATATGAAATCACAAATCTTCCAGAATACTCTCTAGAGGCCTGGCAGAAAGCATCCAGTACTTTGCTCATGTGTCAGCTCCTTAGACTCAGGCCTGGCACCCACCCCTGTGTAAGCACTGTTGAGAGTTAGAGAGAGAGAAAGAGCAGGGATTTGGACTAACATTTGTCTATCTAGTGTGGGGAAAGCCTGGATAACTTTAAAGATCCCCAGTAGGTACAAATAAGAAGGTAAGGTTGAAAGAAAAGCTGCAGTAGGACATGAGGATCTCTCATCCAGGACTCAGCACATTTGGAGGCAGGAAGTTATGCTGTGACACAATAAAGAAGTGAAGGTATGTTGAGAATCAGATGATTCAGAAGTAGCACTTTGCTTTTTTTTTTTTGGAACCGGGGAATGAACTCAGGCCCTTGCTCTTGCCAGGGAAGTGCTTATTCTACTGAACCATCTCCCCGGCCCCAGCAGCAAGTCTCTTCTCTCTCTGGTCTCTAATGTTACATTTGTAAATTTTATTTCAGTGTATGGTTGAAAACTGTATGTGCTGAAAGCAGACTGTGCTGAGCTTTATACCAGCAGGGTCCTTCTGCCAGGACACTAAAGAGAGAGCTGAGCTGATAGTTCAGTTGTTGGGTAGCACTAAATGCTGTGACTGTCTCTTTTTCTCACTCATGCATGTCTTTGTTCAAAGCTATTAGGGGCCACAGCCATAGAAGACAAGCTGCAGGACACAGTACCTGAGACAATTATCACCCTGAAGAAAGCCAAAATTAAGATCTGGATTTTAACTGGAGATAAGCAAGGTAAAAGGAAGCTACTAGCCTGACCAACCTTCTTTCCTTCCCACTTTGGCCATTTCTCTCCTTCTTCACTTTACTTTTCTTATCAACTTGCTCGACAGATACCTGTAACTCAGAGTAAGTCTTTATAGGGCACCTTCATTTCCAGTTTTGTGTACAGTTTGCTGAGCATATGGTTTATGTCAGTTGCTATACCAATGACTGAACAGACAAATGACCCCCATCAGCCAGGAATTTTCAAGCTAAAACATTAAAGCTGTCTTTGATTATGCCCTCTCTGATGTTCCAAGGACTTACCATCTACCACTAATCCGCTTGAAATATTTCTTGACTATGACATCATGCTGGTCCAGCGTTCATCCCATTTTTTTGTAAAAATTTCAATGTCTTAGTCTTACTAATTTCAGCATAGCCTATAGACAACCATCAGTTTAATCTTCCTGAAATATACTAATTTTATAATGCTAATCCTCTGGTCAGGAAACCACATTGACTCCACCTTGTAAGTCAGACTCTTTCTGGATTTCCAGGCCTTGAGAATCAGTTACTAACCTTGCACCCTTATCCCCATCCTAAAGTGACAGTTACCTTTGGTATGTCTCAAACCCATTATATCCTAGAGCCTATCTATGCTTGGTTATTTCACCATTTCATACTTCAAATACCTTTTCCTTTCAATAAACAGTACTATTTATCTTTTAAGGCCATCATGCAAGAAAGTTTCTGTGACAATTGCAATCTTCTCTGAATCCTGATACTCCGACTTGTATCCAGGGTTTGGAACTTTTTTCTCTTAGTATGAATTTATTCCGAATTCCAGATTTTGTGACATAAGGAAGGATACATGTCTCAGACCCACAAATCTGGCATAGAAATGGACACATCACTATTCAAAGAAACATATCCTAATTGCCTAGACATGTAGACACAGACTGGAATTGCTTTCACAAACAAGGAAAGGTTTTCTAGAGAAGGGTAAGCCTGAATGATGACAGTTGTTAATAAGCAAGTCTGTACCAAGTAGACACTTACCTGTGAGTGTTTGTACATTGTGTCTACTTATTCATGAAAAACGCACTTGGACTACATCAAGGCAAAGGTGGGCAAATGAGCTCTGGGCCCTCGGTTAGCCCCTAGGTAACTACACTGTGAGACTCTAACCCAAATATGACCTTTCCTACAGAGACTGCTGTGAACATTGCCTATGCCTGTAGTATATTTGAGGATGAAATGGATGAGGTGTTCATGGTACAAGGCAAGAATTATGAGACAGTTTTTCAAGAACTCAGGTACAGGTGGGAGGCAATCCCTAGACCCAAGATATTCCACTCATTTCTTCCCTCAATGTGGCCCCTACACTACCAGAAGTAACAGGCAAGACATGGAGGAGGGGAAATAATGCCTGAGAAAATGTTGTACAGAAGCATTCAGGCTAAAGGAATTAGAGTATAGGGGATGAAGAAGTGTGACATGTATGTAAGTGACCTGCACCTAAGGCTCCTGGCAAGTCTGGGGAAGCAGTCAAGTTTGAAACCCTATACTCTCCTTGCCCACTTTCACCTGGGGACATATTTTTTCTAAGTCCTGGGGACTCAGGTCAAATTCTGATCACTACTCTTGGCTTTTAGGGCAGCAAGAGCCAAGATGAAACCTGATTCTTTATTGGAATCAAACCCAACAAACGTTCATCTTTCCTCGAAGCCCAAGATGTCCTTCATAGTACCCGACGAGGTGCCCAATGGCAACTATGGCTTGGTCATCAGTGGCTACAGTCTGGTGGGCAACACAGTGCTACAACTCTGTTCTCTTCTTCCATAAAATCCTCTTCCTATGTCCAACCCACTTGAGGAAAATTTGAGGAACTTCCCTAGTCTATGAGTCACCCTATTCCCCTTCCTCTAGGTGTCCTTGCCTGAAAGATACCTTTCCCCAAGCTAGGTTAGACAGGAGTACAAGAAGGAAAAGCCAAGAGAAAATTATTTCCTTATCTAAATTCTTTGCTAATGATGTAGACTGTCCCTTGAGGGAAAGGAAAAGGCAAGCAGAGCCATTCCTGAGTCATTTGGTCTGATAGCCCCTACAATTGACCTGACTTGGGGAGAGACCCTGACCAGTTTCCTATTGGAGGCTGGGTCTCACCTGAAGATGCCTAGATCTGATTTGGGGATCTGACTTCCCTTGGGGGTGAGTACCTTGGGAGTTTTGCCTGTCCTATGAAGGACAGGAGAGTATGGAGGGGATGAGAGAGGCCTGGGAAGGTCCTACCCTTTGTCTTTTTGAGCAATCTAAAGAGTGAATTGAATGTATGTTGATGCTACAGGCCTGTGCTCTAGAAGAGAACCTAGAGTTGGAACTGCTGCAAACAGCATGCATGTGCAAGGGAGTGATTTGCTGCAGGATGACACCCCTTCAGAAGGCCCAGGTGGTCGAGCTGGTGAAGAAGTACAAGAAGGTGGTGACACTGGCCATTGGGGATGGGGCCAATGACGTCAGCATGATCAAAGGCATGTGAGGGGAGAAGGGAAGTAATTCCTGGCAATGACTTGCCTTTTCCTTCATGGCCAAAACTTATCTGGTTGGTCATATTGTTGGCTTACACTTCTATCTATCCTGTTTAGTATGTGTTAATATTATTTTGCAACCCCATTCATGCTCCTTTACACCTGCAGATAGCCCATGTCACAGGTTATCATTAACACACATTCAGATCATTTACCTGCACTATGACATGCATGTAGAGATGCACGTGGTTCCATGGACATGGGCATAGAGTTCCAAACAACATGCTGTATGGCTAACATACCACCTGTATTAGATGGCACTAGAAAGGACCTCTGGGCCAGAGTCATAGCCTGTTTCTTTTGTGAAGGCTGTAGGTGGTGAGGCTTGAGGCTGTGTTCCCAAGAATGCACTCTGGCTCTCTGGTTGAAGGAAAACAGGTGATTTATTGATCTCTTTGTCTAATAGAAGCAGAGGGCTAAAAATTTACTAGTTTTAATTTGTCAGTCAGTAAGATCCTCTAATCTCACCTCTCTTTCCATGCAGGAAACACGAGCAGATGCTCCATCTTCCACCTCAATAGCAGGAAGTGTTTTTTCTTGTTTGTTTGTTTGTTTGGTGGAACCAGGCATTGAACTCAGGCCCTTGTATTTGCCGGGGAAGTGCTTATTCCACTGAGCCATCTCCCCAGCCTACCAGGAAGTGTTCTTGCTCTCTTTCCAACTTCCTAGAACCATGCTGGTCTCTAGGATCTTAGAGATTTCAGTTGTACCATTAAACAATACAATAGGTTTATATCAGAAGATCAGTGAATTTGGCCCAAATAGTGAATTATCACAGATTACTTAAGACTTTTAGGAACTTATATTCTATTATATATATCCTCTGCTTTATCTTGAAAAAGTCACCTTAGGCCTCCCAAAAAGTTTATTTCTCACTAACAAAGTATGTATATAATAGCAATCCTTCCTCTCAACAGTTCGATATTAGCTTCTTGGATAAACTTAGGTAATTAAATATTTGGTTAGATTGGCATCCTTCCTTCATGTGTAATTAAAATGGTTTTCATAGATAACAAGTAATTTAAACCTGACCATCTGGAGAGTGGGAAAGAGCTCAAATCTGTAGAGTAGTGACAAAGAATATCTAGGACAGCTTTATAGTACTGGCCAAACCAGGCATTCTGGAGCGACAGCATCCAGTAGAGGGGGCTGTTCTCCAACTGATGGGAGAGCTACAATCCTTTAGGAGAAAAGATTCCACTAAGGAAGTGCATTAGGAATTTATACAGCATCAGTATTTCTTTTACACTTTTCAAGATAGGAGACCCATAAACAAGCTCCGTGGCTTAGAAACTTCTGGGGTTTCATTGCAGCTGCCCACATTGGAGTCGGGATCCGTGGCCTTGAGGGGATGCAGGCCATGCTCAACAGTGACTTTTCCTTCTCCCAGTTCCACTACCTTCAGCGCCTCCTTTTGGTCCATGGCCGCTGGTCTTACAATCGCATATGCAAGTTTCTCAGCTACTTCTTCTATAAAAACTTTACCTTCACCCTGGTTCACTTCTGGTATGCCTTCTTCAATGGGTTCTCTGCGCAGGTAGGTGATCAGTGTCAATTTCCACTGTAGTCAACTTAGTCTTCTCTATTCACCCTTCACTTCAGCCTGTATATGACACATTTTTTTGGCACTGATTTAGAACAATTTTATTATTTAACAGAATCTATCTATCTATCTATCTATCTATCTATCTATCTATCTATCTATCTATCTATCTATAATTCTCCCAAAGAAACAATTTGCTTCCAAAGTTTAAAATGTAGCTTCCAAAATGAATCTTTAAATTGGAAGGAAAAATAGCCCTACAAATTAATACAAGTTTTGATCCTCTATTAAAATATGGAACCCTGTCCTAACCACCTCTCCCATACAAAAATGCATATTTTAAATAAAACATTCACAAAAGATCTCTCGATGTTTTATTGTACCTCATCCAGAATACCTGCTACCTGGAAAGGCTTGGGGCCTTTCTCCACTGTGCAAGCTATAAAAATAGCTATGCCCTTCTGAGTGAAAACCCCAAAGACAGTTTATGGAGGACCCTGCATGATGCGGAGCAGAACCAGCAAGCTCTGCATCTCACTGGACTGCTCCTGGAATCTTTTCTAGAAGGGGGATATATATGACACATTGCCATCCATCCAAAATACTCTTTACCCCCATTAGTCCCATCCTCCAGTACTATACTCACATCTCCAAACTACAGCTTTTCTGACCTGGCTGTGATTTGGCCTTGACTCTCATTGCAGGAACTCTACCATAAACTATGTAGTTTCACTGACATTGACAATAGAATTTTCAAACATATGTGATGAGGGAAATTGGTAGAAATCTGTAACTCTTCTTAGCACCCAAAATTATCATGGAAAAGGCTAAATCTCAAGGAGCCTCTGGTTATGTTACAGCATACTTGAAACTACAGCTTCCATTTACATCACTACACTGATTTCTGGAGCCCCTGCCAGCACACACACACACACACACACACACACACACACACACACACACACACACATTGTTCTGGCTGATTGCACCTTTGAATATGAAATTTTTATGATGCCAGTGGGGAAAAGTGACACTCAGGATTTGAGGATCTAAGAGGACACATCTTTCTTATCAGAAGCTTTTTGGAAGTCTCTCAAGAATTCCTGAGAGAAGCAACTTCTTGAGAATGATTATCCTGGGAGTTACCCTACCAAACAGCACACAGAAATAGATCTTTGATACCCCCAAGTACCTAGTGAAACTAGCCTGGGTTGTGGGAGGTCGGTGTGTAATGTATGTGTTGCTGCTGACCTCTTGTGGATAGTGAAGCAAGGGACCTTCTCTAGACACCAGGATGGACCACCCAGTTGGAGAAATCATTGGCTCTGTTCCCCTTGCCAGTGTTAGGAAATATCCAGGGCTACAGAGGCCACTAAATGCCATCAAGCAGATAAAGAAAAGAGCCAAAATGTTTTGTTTGCCTGGGAGTGCAGGGGTACAGCTACATTTCCTTAACAATCAGGAAGGAAATGGGGCCCTTTCTGTGCAGGGAGGAACAAAGCAGATTATGGTAAGATTGGTCTGGATTGGCCTTGAAAGCTCAATGTAGTATTGCCTCAACCTAGGAACCAGTCTTCTAACCATAGTAGGATCAGATATAGAATGGAGCTTTCAGTGAGAATTCAAATCTTGCTTTAAGTTAAGGTGAAGATAGGCCTGAGGTGGGGCAAGGAACAACTGTGTTAGACCTGGGGAGGTAGAGCTGTGACTTTGGAGAAGAGCGGAGTCTTACTAAAAATCTCTTGATATTCTTTCAGACAGTTTATGATAGCTGGTTTATCACCTGCTTCAATCTGATCTACACCTCCCTTCCTGTCCTGGGCTTGAGTCTGTTTGATCAGGTAAGACACAGAACAAGGTTCTTAGTGTTAAAGCTGCTGGCTGCCCCAAAAAGTATTCCCTAAAGTGAGGAAGACAGCAAGAAGAGCTCTGCCAAAGTGAAAGTAAAAGGAATAATTTCTAGAGCAGAGAAAAGAGCATCACCTGGAGAGGTGTCAAAAAGAAAATAAAGAATCTGCCACAGAAAAGTCACCCAGCCAGGCATGGTGGCACACACCTGTAATCTCAGCACTCTGGGAGGTCAAGGCAGGAGAATCACAAATTCAAATCCATAGCAGGTGTTGAGGTGCATGCCTGTAATGCCAGCACTCAAGAGGCTGAGTCAGGAGATTGCTGGAAGTTTGATGCCAACCTGGACTATAGTGAGTGCAAAGCCAGGCTGAATTACAGAATGAGACCCTGTGTCAAAAAAAAAAGTTCAAGCTCAAATTGGCAAATTTAGCAAGACCCTATCTCAAAACAAAAACAACAGAAAGGTTGTATAGGTCAGCATGAAGGCCTTGGGTTCAATCCCTAGTACAGTCCCCCACCAAAAAAAAAAAAAAATCTGTTTTATAAATTCATTTTTTTTCCTGTCTCAATTTTATCTTTGTAGAGAAAGGAAAATTTGGCTATACATAAATTGTGTAGAAAGAAAATAAAGTTATTGGAGTAGGACTGGGTAAAGCAAAGCACTTTAAGAAAGGAGAGGCCCATTTAGAGGCTCCTAATGATGATGAGATAAACCAGTACAGGAAGACCTAGATAAGAGACTGCAGGGCCCTTGTGCAAGTATGGATCTAATGACGTAGGTCACTGAATGCCAACACAGGAGATCTCATCTCTCCCTATCAGAAAGTCTCTAGGTGAGCCGGGCGTGGTGGCGCATGCCTGTAATCCCAGCACTAGGGAGGCTGAGGCAGGAGGATTGTTGTGAGTTCGAGAGCAGCCTGAGCTACAAAGTGAGCTTAAGGCCAGCCTGAACTGCACAGTGAGACCCTGTCTCAAAAAAGACAAAAAAAAAAAAAAAAATAAGAAAGTCTCTAGGTGTTAGGATCCTGGTTCCCTCCCTACACCCAACTTTTCTAGGCAATGCGGTAGAAAAGGAGCCTCCAAAAAAATGAAGTAGATGTGTTTCCACATTTCCATCAGGGTAGAAGCTCTATAGGAAATTCTCCATGAATTAGCAGCCAACTGTGTTACTTAGCAGTACTATCCTGCTTCAATGGTCTGATTCTAGAGTTCTATCACTGAAGCTACACCCCAGGTTTTCTTATCCTAAGTTTCATATTTAAGCGAGAGAGACATGCCAATATTACCTACATGGAGAATCCTTCCACTCTGAGTTCACCAGATATTACAGTAATAGGAGAAACGTCACAGAATATAGATACTTTGAAGGGTCTAACTTGTCCCCACTGGCCTTCCTCTCCACTCCAGCTGGATTTTGACACAAAGAATATTTAATTAAAGGAACACTTAGAGCTAAGGACTCAACCTACTATCTCCTCACGCCAAGCTCCAGTCCTACCTTCCAGCTACCTTCAACCCAAACTGCCCCTTTGTCAATGCCCCAGGCCTAACTGCCTCCAGGTGCTTTCCACCATTCAGACCTTGTCCAAGCTTTCTTCTATTATCCAGATCCTTCTCTAGAGAGGACTTTAGGAAGGGTCTGTGGTCACTGCTCTGTTCTCGGGTACCACCTTTTGATTATTCCATGAGGAAACTCCCTAGGCAGCCTGGCAGCAGACTCACTGAGGCAGGAGCCTCCTCTGATGGAGATGGGACCTTCTATAGAAAGACCCTGAGCCTTACCTTCTGTGCTTCCAGGATGTGAATGACACATGGAGCCTAAATTTTCCAGAGCTGTATGAAGCAGGCCAGCAAAACCTCTTTTTCAATAAGAAGAAATTTGTGAATTGCTTAATATATGGGACATATAGTTCCTTTGTGTTGTTCTTTGTCTCCATGGGGACCATCCACAACTCAGAGCGCAGTGATGGGAAGGACATCTCTGACTTCCAGACCTTCTCTTTGATAGTACAGACCTCCTTGATGTTTGTGGTCACAATGCAGGTGTGGCCAGTGGCAGTGGGATTAAGGGGGTTGGGTAGGGAGCCTAACTAGACAGGAAAGTAAGGTGGGAGACAGGGGAAAGAGAATCTACCACTGTAGAAATAGAAAAGGAGCCAGGAGTGGGGATGTATGTATAATCCTAGTGTCTGAGAGGCTGAGGTAGAAGGCTCACAAATTCCAGCCCAGCCTGAGCAACATATGAGGCTATGTCTCAAAATAAAGCATAAAAAGGGGGTGGGGATGTAGCTCAGTGAGAAAGCCCTGGGTTCAATCCCTAGTACTGCAGAGAGAGAGAGAGAGAGAGAGAGAGAGAGAGAGAGAGAGAGAGAGAGAGAGAGAGAGAGAGAGGTAGTAGGTGATAAGTTCGAGATTACAGAATATTACACATTAACTAGTGCCTTTCAGATTGCCCTGAAGACGACCTACTGGACACTGATGAGCCACTTCTTCATCTGGGGTAGCCTGGGTTTCTACTTTTGCATGCTGTTCTTCCTGTACAGTGATGGCTTGTGTGTAATGTTCCCCAACATCTTCCACTTCCTTGGTAAGGCTCTGAATGGCAGATTGTGGGGTGGTGGTAAACCAGCCATGTCTATTTATTTAAGACATTTTTACTGAGAAGATATTATTATGTGCTAGGCTCTTTGTAGCAAGATATTAAGATGATTTCTGTCCTAAAGAGACTCAAAATCTAGCTAGGGAAATATTTTAAGCTGTTTCCAAGATTTTTTCAAATGTTTTCATAAGCATCTGATGAGACAACAAGAGCAGGAATTATTAGCACCATTTTAGAGATTGGAGAGACCTGAGTTCCTTTTTTTCTGTAATGACTTAATATGGGTTTCATCATTCCAGTTCAAAGCCTTTATGTTACAGTACACTTAGAGTCTCCTATGCTAGTTTCTCATCTCAGATGTGGAAAGAATATAGAGTAGCTATGAAGATGTTCTTGGCTTCTACCTTTTATCAGGCCACTATCTCATTTTTTCCTCCAAAGCCTTCTATCCCATGTTTCACATTCAGGCCAATGCACTAAGATTCCCACATAACCTCCCATATCCTGCTCCAGCCCTACCCTGCCCTGTCCTGTTTTTAGAGGACATGTGAATTCACGACTTTGGCTACATGAAAGACTTAATTGTAAGTCCTTGGAATTTATATTTCTCAGGATATTACCATGTCTCCAAATCAATTCTTCCTTTTTTTGGACTAGAGAGGTATCCTAACTACTTTTTTTTTTTTTTTTTTTGTGGAACCAGGGATTGAACTCAGGCCCTTGTGCTTGCCAGGGAAGTGCTTATTCTACTGAGCCATCTCTCCAGCCCCGGTATCCTAACTTCTAGCTGATCCCTCTCACCCTTTTCTCTTCCCCTTCTCTAGACTCTGTTTCAGCCTTTCCCCTCTTGTGTCATTTACAGGTGTGGCCAGGACCTCACTGAACCAGACACAACTGTGGCTGAGCATTATCCTCAGCACAGTCCTCTGTATAATTCCTGCAATTGGGTACAGATTTCTTAAACGACTATTATATCCTGTCTTTGTGGACAAGGTGAGTAGAAAGGGAGCTACCCAGATAGAACTCATGAGCCTCTTTGCCTTTGCCTCTGTAGATAAAAACTGTGCCCCTCATTTAGGTTTTGGACATAAGTCATCATTACATGAAATATCCACTGCCACCTCCAGCTCAGGTCAGATTGAAGCACTCAAACTTTCGACGTTCTGCATATGCTTTCTCCCACCAACATGGCTTTGGGGCCCTCATCACTTCTGGCAAGACAATGAGCATCAAGCAAAAGAAGAAAATCAGCTTTCTTTTAAAAAAATAGAGGTCTCTTGGGAAACCCCAAAAGAGTCAGTCATTGCCTTTCCTCCTTTGTAGTCATGCAATTCAGTAAGAGGGGCTAGAAATCAGCATGTGCCTGCTCCTCTGCTATCACTACAGGGCATTCTGCTAAAGGCTGTGCCCTCACAAGCAAGAAATGAGTTTAGGAAAAGCCCCCAGATAACTGCCAGAGTTGCTAAACTTCAAGAAAAAGCTACCTTGTGCTTCTCTCTTCCCATCCCTTTCAAATTTTAATCCAGACAAGAAAATGTGGAAATATGGGGTAGAGAGGGACAGTGTGGGAAAGAAAAAAGAAGATATGATACAAGAATCTTACTTTGCTCCTGAGTTTGATTCCTGGTACCAAAAAAAAAAAAAAAAAAACAAATAAACAAAACAAAACAAAAAAATCACCTTACTTTGGTCCCTGCCTCCTATACCCTAGCAACCACAAGCCTGCCCAGGGCCCACATGAACGTGCTCCCACCCAGCCTCCTTGCACAGGTTTATCTGGGAGTTCTGAATGAGCAAGCTGCTAGTCCTTGGTAATAACAGAAGGAAGCAACTGTGAAGAGTTGGCCTTAAGAGGGTGGAGTTTCTGGAGGGAGACAGGGAGGAAGGGAGGAAAGGAGGAAGGAAGGAAGGGAAAGGGGAAGGAGGAAGAGAGGCAGTTCCCAGCCAGATAGGACAACTCAAAAATTTCCCCTACTCCCCTTTCCTCTTTGTTCAGGCTTCAGAACTGAGGGAAATAATGCAGGCTTCAGAACTGAGAGGGAAATATATATAATATATATATAAATATATATTATATATTTTTTTTTCTTAAAAGGATGTAAGCCATAATTGGTGAGCCTTTGTTTCATGCCATAAAATTATTTTGATAAATTGTATACATAAAATTGTTCCTAGGAAGTTTATGGAGAAATAAATTACATATTTTGGAGTGGAGATATTTGTATGGTCTCTAGGGGCCAGGTGACAACAGTATGTACTGGGCAGCATTATTGCTCCACAGACCTCGATCCCCTCCCACCTTCTCTCCTTTTTTCAATTTCATTCTGCTTTTCTGCCTTCTCTTGCTAAACTCTATCTTGACTACAGTCTGATTACATCTTTCAATTATCTGGCTAATCCTCTTTGCATACCTTAAATGCCAATTCCTCAAACTCAGTCTAGGTTCTCTGCTCAAATTACCTGTACATTTTTCCAGAGTGACTTCATCCAAACTCATTTATGACTTCATTTACTAACAGAAAGAAAATTATTGACTCTATCTCTAGCCCATATTTCTAGTCCACATCCATTTATTAAACTGATTCTAAGATCTTCACTTTAGCTGAGCCTCTGGAAACATAAGCTCAACCCACCCAACAGTTGCTGATTATTTAACATCCAAACCACTCAGTTCCTTATACTCTGAATCAGAAATGTCTTCAATATTCTCTCCTAATCCCACTACACTCATTGATAGCAACAGTTAACTCTCTGATATCCCAGCACCCAGTCCTGCTTCTGTCCAATCAACACCACCTTCCAAAACTACAAATCAGATCCTGTTATATTCCATTTCAGTATCACCTCAAGATTGCACTACTCTGGGGTAGCCCATCTTCCCAGCTCCGTGGAACATTTTCTGTTGTACATAATCTGGTTCTTGCCATCCCAAATAATTTCAGTTCCCCAAAATTTGCATTATCTTCAGAAGCCTCTTATTTCTTGGCTCTTGCTCTTCTCCCTTCTTAAATACACTTCTGTCCTTTTTTGGTTTGTTAGTACCTATCTGCTCTTAACTTTCAGCCTGGGCTGCTTTTTCCAGGAGCTTTCACTGACAACATAAACCCCTCCTGAGCACTTCTCCTTTGTACCAGAGCACTTTCCCTTCCCAACATTTGCATATTCCATCACTTCAAATGGGAAAGGAAGGGCATGAAAACCAACCTTGTCCACTTTGGGAAAGGGTCCAATGCTTTAAAGAAACTACTTAGAGAGATTAATCTGACTGACACATTCTGGGGATACAGAATACTGACACTTCACTAGCCCCAAAATAATCCAAATGGCAAGAACATAATGTGCTACACATTATGTAGCAGAGGGCAGAGTGGCTGTGGTGTGACTGACCTGTGCTCCCGTGACTTTCCAGGACAAGGATGCACAAGGGCTCCGCTAGAGCAGGTCTGAGCCAGAAAAGATGGAGAGCCAAGTGGGTTTCTTTATCTTGTCAGTGAGATCATCTGACAGTTTGAGGGGACCTTGGCAGAAAGAAACAAGATCTACCACTGAGAGCTTGGGACTTAGAGTGAGATAAAAGGGGCAGGAGGTAAATTTTATTCATCTTGATTCTGAAAATATATACATGCACACACATGTGCCAAAACTAACCAATCTGTATATGTAGGATTTGTGCATTTTATTTTATGCAAAATACATATAAATAAAGTTGATTTTTAATACCTAGAGATTTTTAAAGACTATGTAAGTGACTATAAAGTTGAATTCACATTCATTAACTAGAAATAGAAAAGATACTGACACCAAAGTGGAGGGAATCTCAGAAGATTCTACAATAGGTTCCTTTAAGAAAGACTCAGCCTTAGATACTTGCAAGAACTAAAATTAAAGGGCTGGCCATATAGCTCAGTGGACTAAAGTGCTTACTTAGGCAGAGCAGAGCACCCTGGGTTTGATCCTCAGCATGCTGTGCTGGCCCCACCCCCAGGGGCGTGCTGAGATGGTGATTGAGTCTGGGGGTGGTGGTGCGGGCCTGTAATCCCAGCTCTTGGGAGGCTGAACACAGGTGGATCACGAAGAGTCAGATCTACGTACTGAGACCCTGTATGTAGATCTGACCCTAAATTTTTTCTAAATTTAGAAAAAAAAAAAAAAACTAAAATTAGTTTGTGACAATGTTAATCAAGTAAGAACTTTCTTCACCTCTCCTCCCTCCTCAAATCTTATAGAAAGGAGGGTTAACAAACTGAGAAAGGTGGAAAAGCTCTATACTCTTTTCCCAGTGAACACAGACACCTGCAATACAGCTGAGAGACAAGGAAAAGCAATAATTAGAAAGTATGAAGTTTTAAAATACTATTTCATCAAATCCTCTTAACTACTAAGATGAAAGCTAAAGTGATGGTTGCTGGTTGCTTCCTGTCTTAGTCACTTTTCTGTTACTGGAACACAACACCTGACACCCATTACTGAAAGGAGGAGAGGTTTGTTTGTTTATTTATTTATTTATTTATTTATTTGCAGAGCCAGGATTGAACTCAGGCCCTTGTGCTTGTCAGGGAAGCACTTATTTCACCGAGCATCTCCCAGGCCCAAGAGGAGAGACTCACATTGTCAGTCCACAGACCTCTGGTTCCAAGTCAGGAGAGTGTGGAAGAAGGGAAGTGGGGAGGAAAAACCACTCACACTATGGTGGCCAGGAAGCGGAGAGAGAAGCCAGGATGAGGAAGGGAGATGGATGCTTCTGGGCCATGCCTCCAGTGGCCTGTGTCTTTCAGCCAAACCTCACCTCCTAACAGCAAGGCAGCTATATCACCATAACTCAATCACCTTCCAAAGCCCCTCCTATGAGCTCATGAAGCTCAAGGAGAACCCCTAGATATAAACTATAACATTATCTTAAAAAAAAGTAGAAAACTTATGAAGAATAGCCTCATAAAGTAGATTTAAAGAGAATGTAAAACAAAGTAGCTGGGCATGGTGGTGCACACTTGTGATCCCAGAACTTGGGAGGCTGAGGCACGAGGATTTCCATCAGTTTAAGGCCAGCCTGGGCTACATGGTGAGTTCAGGGCTAGCCTGAGTTACAGAGCAAGACTCTGTCTCAAAAAAAATAAAACAAAATAGGGCTAGGGAGATACCTTGGTGGCATAAGCACCTGCCTGGCAAGCACAAGGTCCTGAGTTTGACCCCTGATACTACATTACAAGTCTGAATTGCATAGTGAGATGCTGTATCAAAAAAAAGAAAAAGAAAAAGAAAATGGTCTTTTAATTACCTGTCTCACCCCACAAGTCTCATTCATTAAAGGTTCAGTTATGCACATATCCTTATAATTTGTAAACTGTACTTACATAACAGCCTTATTTGAGATACTATCTCAGGCCCCTCCGCTATGTAGCATGATTTGGGAATAGAACTTCCCAAGTCCTTCTCCTATCACATTCATCCATGCATACAATAAATAGTTATTAAGCAGCACAATCTGAGCTCTGTTCTATAGGCTAGATATAGTGAAGAACAAGACCTAAAGAAGTCTGTTATCATGGAACTAGCAGTACAAACAATAATCAAGTAAACAAACAAGATCATTCAGATAATCTCAGTCTATTTTCTGTTGCTGACAAAGTAATACCACAGGCTGGGTAAGTTTTGTTTTGTTTTAGTTTTAAAAAGCCAGGTGTGGTGGCCACTCCTGTCATCTCAGTACTCTGGGAGATTGAGGCAGGAGGAACACAAGATCATGCCCAGCCTGGGCAATTTAGTGACTTAGCAAGATCTTGTCTGAAAAGTTGTCAAAAGGGCTGGGGACATAGTTTAGTTTGAAGGGTCTAGGTTCAATTTCTAGTAGGGGACCAGGGAGATGGCTCAGTGGAATAAGCACTTCCCTGGCAAGCGCAAGGGCCTGAGTTCAAACCCTGGTTCCACCAAAAAAAAGAAAGAAAGATAGGAAGGGAGGGAGAGAGGGAGGGAGGGAGGGAGGAGAAAAAGGAGAAAGGCAAGGAGACAGAAGGGAAGTAGAAAGGGAGAAAAGAGGCTTATTTCAGGTCACACATCTGGTCTTTGCTCTTTTGCTGGTAGAATCAGAGACAGCATAGGCACAGGGACAGAAAGAGCTCAAGCGATGAGCCAAATTGGCTTCTACAACGCATCCACTCTTGAGGTAACCCATTAATTTCACGACTTCATAAGGGCAGAGCCCTGGTGCAGGGGAGATGGCCCAGTGGAATAAGCACTTCTCTGGCAAGCCCAAGGGCCTGAGTTCAATCCCTGGTTCCACCAAAAAAAAAAAAAAAAAAAAAAAAAAAGAGCAGAGCCCTATGAAGCCTCATCTCATAATAGGGATTAAATCTCAACATGAGTTCTGGAGAGAACAAACCATATTCAATTCTTAGCAAATACGAAGCACTATGGAGATAATACAATGGCTAATCATGACATTATGAGAGGAACAAAATAGCTACTTTATATTTAGCAGTTAGAGAAAGCTGTTCTGAGAAAGTGACATACAAAATGAGACACAAATGACTAGAAGGACCTAGTCCTACAAAAATCTGATGGGAAGTCATTCAAAGCAGAGTAAATAACTAGTGTAAAGTCTCTAACAGGGGAGTGAGCTTCATACCTAAGAAAAAGAAGCCTAGAAGGCATGGTGGTGCACACCTATGATCCTAGAACTTGGAAGCCTGAGGCAGGATTGCTGTGAGTTACAGGCAAGCCTGAGTGACATAATGAGTTAAAGGGCAGGCAGAGCTACACCATGAGACCTTGTCTCAAGAAGAAAAAGGAGAAGGTGGGGGAGAAGGAGGAGAGGAGGAGGAGAAGAAAAGAAGCAAAGAAGAGAAAGAGCCTAATGTGGATGAAATGTGAGAGGAAAAAAGGAATAAAGAAATACGGTAAGCAAAAGACAAGATGGTTAGGTAGATATTGAAAGGGAAAAAAAACTATCAGGAAAATGGTTTTTTTAAAAAAAATGGGCTGGGGAGATGACTCAGTGGAGTAAGCACCTCCCTGGCAAGCACAAGGGCCTGAATTCCCTGGTTCCACCAAAAAAAAAAAAAAAAAACCACTTTGTTCTTTTGAAACTGTCTGGCTCTGTAATTGTCTCATGGCTTTGTTGTACTTACTTTCTTGATCCCTATAACCATGAGTGTAACCAAGAATACAGGATTCCTGCTTGTACCAAGATTCATGACCATTAATCTAGCCTTGAACCCAGGGATCCCACCCTGCTAGCTAATTAGAAGGACTGCCAGACTGTGCTGCATCTGTGCACCTCCTTTGTTCTGGGTTTTTTTTTTTTGTTTTTTTTTTTTTTGGTCTTTTTTTTTTTTGAGACAGGGTCTCACTATGTAGTTCAGGCTGGCCTTAAGCGCACTTTGTTTTTATTTATTTATTTATTTATTTATTTAGTCTTTTTGAGACAGGGTCTCACTATGCAGTTCAGGCTGGCCTTAAGCTCACTTTGTAGCTCAGGCTGGTCTCAAACTCACAACAATCCTCCTGCCTCAGCCTCCCAAGTGCTAGGATTACAGGCATGCGCCACCACGCCCAGCTGTGCACCTCCTTCGTACCTCCTGCTTATGCATCATATAAAAGTGTTAGCTCACAGGCAAATGGGGCCTGGCTTTGTTGGAAGTCGTGCCCGGACCATCCATGTAAAATAAAGCTGTTTACTGCCTCCTGACTTCCTTGGTTGTTGTTCTTTCCTACATTAAATTTTGCACAGCAATATGAAACGAAAAGTAGTTTAAAAGCCCATATGAAAAGATTGCTCCCTGTAATATATATACTGCTGTATATTGCCCCACTTCTTTCTTTGCTTCTGATTTTTGTTATTGCTCGGCTTTTACTTTTACTTTAAAAAAAAAAAATGCTCCAGGGTACGAGAGTGATAGTAGGGATCTAGGAGGCAATTACAGTTGTCTAACACAAGATCCTAGTGCCTTAGACTATAGTACAGGCAGTAACAAAAGCAAGTGATGATAGTCTGGGGAGATAGCGTGGCAGTCTAAGCATGTGTCTGGCAAGCAAAGTTCCTGGGTCCAATCCCCAGTGCTGTACGCTGTGCTGGTGCTGCACCAAGATGGCCACTAAAACCAGGCAGAGTGGCGCCTGCATGCAGTCTAGTGCTGGGGAGCCTGCGGCCAGAGGGTCACTACAAGTCTGAGCTGTGTAACCCTGCATCACATCAACAAATAAATAAAAGGGGCAGGGGAGACGGCTCAGTAGAATAAGTGCTTGCCTGCAAGGGCCTGAGTTCAATCCCCAGTTCCGCCAAAATAAATAAATAGACTTTTTAAGGTAAGTGAATGAACTTAAAGCACATCTTTTAAAAATAAAAGACTTTGTGGATTGACTATGGAAGATATAGATACTATCTTATCAGATAATTCCACTGATTTTTTTCAATGGCTTCTGCTCTAGTAATCAGACTACTAAATCTGCTAGTTACTGACTCTTTGCACACGGTTTTGATGAACAATGATCATACTTTTTTTGCCAGCTCTAACTCCAATACCTCTAGCCACACTGGCCAGGAGTGGTATGTAATCTAACCATAGCATTTTCTGGCATCAGAATTAGAACTCTAAGAAACTAAGTCAGTAATGAAGATGAGTTAAAAGGTCACAGAGTTTCTGGACGTGAGGCTTCTATTTTCAACTGACCATGATTTGCCATAAGAGGATAAATAAGCCAAGGCATCTCATCTTCTGTGGAAAGAAAAAAAAAATTCAAAGAGGAAAAGATGCTGTTCTAACACAGTAGAAAGCAAAGAGCTTTCTGAAGTTGGGTTTTCAGAACATTTTTTTTTTAACATGCTAGATTGAAGAAGTTTTATTCTCTGCCACCAAGAGCTAAAATACAGAGATAGCCTGGATTTACCTAAGCTAGATTCATACTTACTTCCTTGTTCAAGCAGCCTAGAAATAGGAGAGGTCACAGGATCATTCAGCTCTCCCTGTACCTTTTCTTTTTGAAGACCATGTGGAGAAACCTTATTAACCAATGTCAGAAACCAAGAACCAAGGAGCACTGCCCTAGCCCCAACATACCTCAAGGATTTCAGCCCCAAATTTTCTAAAATACATGCAAAGTGTTTTGAAGAATACCAAGCATTTAGAGGATTCTGGGAGTGACCCTACACTATTTGTTCTGCTTTACCTCATGCCCATGGTCCAGTTCATAAAGGTCTACAGATTCCACATCCCAGACCACTTCTGAATCTAGCTCCTCTTATGTAACTTGTCAGCCCCTTTCCTAATTCACACCCTCACTTAAGATTACCACAGTCTGCTAGCTCCTCTAATTCAGTACCTGTACTGGGACCACGATAAGATTTCAAAAGTACTGATTTATTCAAATCATTGTGCTGGTTTCCTTTGCTCTACTGTGATGCTGGGGAATGGAACCTAAGGCCTCTTCTGCATGGTAGGCCAGTGCTGTGGCACTGAGCTACAGCCCCAGCTTGCCCCTCCTCTGTTTTGGTTCTTACTTTTTTTTTTTTCTTCTTTTCAGATAGGGTTTCACTATATAGTCCAGGTAGCCTCAAACACAAGTGCTTCCTGCTTCAACCTCCCTGAGCACTAACATTACTGAACTATATCAGCAAGTAATGGCCTTCTGATTGATTGATTGGTTGACCTGAGACAGGCTCTCACCACATAGTTGAGGCTGGCCTTGAATTTGCAGTGATACTCCTGCCTCTGCCTTGCAAATGCTGGGATTACAGGCATGTGCCACAAGGCCCAGACCCTGATTTAAAATGATATTGCCTGAAACCTCCAGAATAAACTCCAAAAGCCTGAAGATACACACAAAGCTCTTCATAGTCCCATTCCTTTTTCATTTCACCCATATTTAACTACCTGCAATTTCTCTAAGGCATCATGCTGTTTCCTGGGCCTCTGCGTTTTAGTATATTTCTTTGCAAGTGTATAGAAAAATTGTGGGAAGCTTTGAAATAAGTGTTCTTTCAATGAAATGTTGGGTACTGCCTAAGGAGCCTCAGGAATCATTCAACTATATCTGAGGCAAGAGCCATTGAATAGATTCCTATTTTACAAGTAGTCCTCTTCCCCCTGTCCCCAGTAAATCAGGGTCTATGTGGTTGATACAAAACTTGAATGTGTTGTGCAGCACAGCTTGACCTTGAACTCACAGTCCTCCTGCCTCAGCCTCACCACTGCTGGGATAATAGGTGTGCAACAACCCCAGCTCACAAGTAAACTATTTTCTAACTCCTTAGAAATAGAAGTTAACTTGTGGAATACTAAAAATAATCCAAGAGGTGTTTCCTTCTCAAACATGGGAAGTGATTCATGTTCTGGGTGATGCAAAACAGACATTTCTAAAAATCAAAACCTGGCCAGGTGTGGTGGAACATCCCTGCAATCCCAGCATTAGGAGGATCACGCTGAGTTCGAGGTCAACCTGAACTACATAGTGAGACTCCCGTCTCAACAAAACAAACTTTATTTGAAGGGATGGGGAGATAACTCAGTGGCATAAATACACGCTTGGGCTAGCATAAGATCCAGAACTTAATCCCCAGTACTTAAAAAAAAAAAAAAAAAAAAAAGCTTTTTCTTTTTTGGCACTGGGGATCAAACCCAGGACCTTGCACTTGCCAGGCAGGCGCTTATGCCGCTGAGCTATCTCCCAGGCCCTGAACCAGTTTTAAAAATCCTTTAACTCAGAGGTACAAGCACCTGCGTGGTACCAAAATAAATCCATGAATACATAAATAAAATGCTATATTACTGGTCCCTCATTCATTACTGAACTTAATAAGTTATTTTAAATATTTTGTATGTGTATACAGCTTGTGATTTTATGTTTTTGAAAATTATCCTTTAACACAGATAAGATGTGACCCATACTAACCGAAGCCAAAATCAAGAGTATATGGATACGTCGAAAGATGTGTCATATGTCCATATAAAAGCAAGAGGGAAGGGAGGGGAGAAGGAAGAGAGGCAGAGGGTAGTGGGACAGAGGGCAGAGCAGAAGATGATGCATCACATGCAGGCCAGGACAGAAATCAAGCTGGTCCTCTTTTTGACCCATCTGCTCGAGAGCCCTGAGAACCCAGACTCAGCTCTTCTCTATACAACTGATTCTCCTCAACCAGTTTTGGTTACTCAGGCCATTTGGTAATTGCAAGATGGCTACCCTGAGCTCTCAAGTTTCTGTAAGTTTAACCTTGAGTAGGTATGTAGCTGTTGTTTTCTAAACTACAAATTCTTAATTTGGCTCATTACCCAAGGAATCACACTGCCAAGGGGCACCACCTCATTGCTACCCAATGGCAGCCAGCCCCCTCCATTTTACTCTCAAGTAAGTTCTCAGAACTTTTCTAAAATTCCTGTTTGTTCTTGCTTTCCCGCCTTTGCATAAAGCGCCTCAAGTCTCTCTGTTCACAGCGTGCGTCCCAGTCAATGTATCATGGCCACTCCTCATCAAACCCTACAATCCCTGAGGAGCTCTCCTTTGCATCCTACACTGCAATCTTATCAGTTATTTTGTCCTCAGTCCTTCTGTAGACGCTGATTCCAACCCCATCTCTGCTTCCCACTCATTCTTCACAAATCCGTTCCCACCACGTCTAGGAACCCGAAGATGCATTACACACTTTTGCTAAGTATCTGCTTCCTTGAAGTGACCTCACGGGGCTATGAGTTATACAGGACAGGTCTCAGGCTCTTTCGCCAAGCTGGGAATCCGGAATGAGCTTAGTGACCCAATCACCTGCCCCCACCCTGCTGTGGCAAGAAGCAGCAGGAGACAAAGGCACCCTCCTTGTCCCACCCAGCCCTGCCCCTAAAGAGCAGGAGGCCTCTGGGGTTCCAAGTTTTACCAGGGCTTCCTAACCCTGCCTATGCTTCGGGTGTTTTTAAGTGTCCAGTCAGGGGCTGGGGAGATGGTCCAGTGGAATAAGTGCTTCCCTGGAAAGCTCAAGCGCCTGAGTTCAATCCCCAGTTCCGCCAAATAAATAAATAAATAAATAAATAAATAAATAAATAAATAAATAAAAATAAAAGTGTCCAGACACCACCCAAGCCAGCCCCCGCGTCACTCCACACCAACGACTGAGTCAGCTGATCTCGATGTGGTCAGGCCTCTGTCTCCTGAGCTTTCGCTTTTAAAATTTCCTCCTCCTGAGGTTCCACCGTGAGCCAGGGGTGCCAATCGCTGCTCGCCGGGCGCCCACCGGCGATGAGCCCGTGGCCGGCACGCGGCACGTCCCGCAGGGGCGGGCGGGGCGGCGCCCAGAGGCGGGGCCAGGGCCGCGGCCGGCTGCCGGGCTAGCCGCAAAGCCCTGCGCGTGCCTGGGGCGGCGCCGGGCGCGGGGGCGCGGGCGCCGGGGGAGCGCAGGGCCAGCGGTCAAGCTCGCGCGCCTAGGGGGCGGCAGCCGGGCGGGACCGTCGGCGCCACGCCCACAGGGGGACCGGGCGTTACCACGACGTCGCGAGAGTGGGAGACGCCGGCGCGCGCCGGGCGCAGCGCGACCCCGCCGCCGCGGGCCTCGTGGGCGACTCAGGCTGAGGCCGACAGCCAGGTAAGAGCGCCTCTCCCTCGGCAGGCGGAGCCCTGGGGTCCCGGCCCCGCCTTCCGCGTGGCCCCCAGGACCCGCTCAGCCGCCCTCCTCTCGGGTCCCGGCGCGCTCGCTGCCCCTCCGGCCCTCCCGGCTCCGCCGCGTCTTCGCAGCCCTTCCAACGGAGCCCTCGTAGACCGCTCCGTTCTCTAGTCCTGCGGGCCTGCGGTCCACCGAGCCCTCAAGGCCCCCAGTACCCGCCCCCTGGGCTCCGCCCCACATCCGTCCCTTTCCCTCAAAGTGTCCCGGGAGAGGCACCTTGACCACTCGCGCCCAGCTATCTTTGTTGTACCTGAATCTCCTGAGACCGCCGTGGGGCATCGCGGCTGCCCAGCGTCAAGGCTCGCGACGGCTCCGCTAGTCCCTGCCCAGGTCCTTTCCGCCCTGCGCCTGTGGCCCCGCTTTCCTGCTGGTCCTTTGCTCTGCGACTGCATTATATCTCCCCCTTCTTACCGTTTGTACCTTTGGCTTGACAGTCTCCCCCAACACACCTCCCAGCCACTAGGGCACGGTGGGGGCCGCTGTCAGCCTCCGGATGCCATAGGCTCGCTGTGGATGGCTGGCCATCTCTGCCGCTTGGGAGGACGCTCTCAAGGCAACGAGGCACACACTACTCATCTGTGTTTCCCCAGCCCCAGCAAGTGCCTGGCACGTGGTAACACTAATGGGTGGAGGAATGAATGAATCAGTCCAGTGCACAGGCTCTGGGGAAGCACTTCCTGGGGAAGGTGTTATATAAAGGGCATTTGGGGAATTACTTTAGTATTTTAGTGTAAGACTATAATCGAGCCTTTCATTCATAGACTGTTATGTACATCAGTGTCTGCGTGTCAGCTGTTTTTATCTTCTGCCCCCATCCCCCACCCGCACCCGCACCGCAAAGGCAGGTCTGCAGTTGCAGAAGTTCTTGGTTCATTCCTCAGAGGCTACCCACATACTCTTGATCTTTGAAGCTTTGCCTGGGTTACTGCTCCTCTTCCCTTTGAGACTGCAGGCTCCCTCCAGGAGAGAGTTCTGGAGGCCAGCCACCATCCTTAAAGCTGACTCAGGGTAGCTGGTCAGCCCTTGCTTTAGGTTAGGTTGGAGGCATGAACAACCTCAGTTATCTTAGCCTTTAGGGCATGCATGGACCCTTTCACTCAGAGACTAGTGGGACAGACATCCATGCAGATATATGTATTGGAGATAGAAATTACATTAAAGCCACGTGGACCATTTGTATGTCTTAGGACCAGTCAGGCAAGGGTTACCACTGTGTGAATGGTGTGATAAACAAGAACACAGGCCTTTGAAGAGGGAATTCTCAAAGAACAGAACATGAAATTTGCAATTGTTGATTCCTAGGAGGCTGATTGAGATTTTATTTTCTGAGGTTTTGTAAGGCAGAGTTCAGGGACCTAGGGAAATGGGTGGTATTGTTGAGAGACAAAACTGGTTGAAAAGCTCTAAAAGTTTATAAACTTTTATCTTTTTTTTTTTTTTTTTTTTTTTTTTGAGACAGGGTCTTACTATGCAGTTCAGGCTGCCTTAAGCTCACTTTGTAGCTCAGGCTGGTCTTGAACTCACAACAATCCTCCTGCCTCAGCCTCCTGAGTGCTGGGATTACAGGCATGCGCCACCACGCCCGGCTAAGTTTATAAACTTTTAGATGTAGTTGCTTAAGCCAGTAGTAGCATTTTGTGGCCAGGGTTCAAAGTATTAGCAAATAAAACGATCTAGGGATGTAGCCAACAGCAGAATCTACTTGCCTAGTGAGGAGTCCCTGGCTTCACTTTGCAGAACTACCAAAAGTAATAGGTGTTTCCTTTTTTTTTTTTTTTTTTTTTTTTGAGACAGGGTCTCACTATATAGTTCAAGCTGGCCTTAAGCTCACTTTGCAGCTCAGGCTGGTCTCAAACTCACAACAATCCTCCTGCCTCAGCCTCCTGAGTACTGGGATTACAGGCATGTGCCACCACACCCGACTGGGTGTTTCTGAAGAGACTCCAGATATTAAGCAGCAGTATGGCGCAGTGGAAGGAGCAACAGATACAGTCACTGTCCCTGGTATTTTGTTATCTGTTCCCTGATGCAGCAGGGCTCTGGGGGCACTTAGCCACCTCTTCTGCTTTCCTAATTTTTATGTTGGTATTTAATGTACATTTTAAGAGCCAAACCTGCCTTAACTAGAAGCTAGGTATGTTCTCACTTTGATTTCTAGCTTTAATTTATCTTTCTCCACGTTCTTCTGCCGTGACGTGTTTTTATAAAAAGTAAGTCTTAGATCATAGAAACTCAGTGTGAGAAGGAAACCCATTTGTATTAGGCATTACCGCTTTTTGATGGGTCTTTTTGTAACCAGTACATTTCTTAAAGGACTTTTTCTGTCTAGGCTTGCTGTTAAGACCTAGTAACACCAGAACACTCTGGATTATTTATTTTCTTTGTAGTTCCACAGAGTGTTAGCTGTTAAAATACAGGACACCCAGTTAAATTTGAATTTCAGATAAACAACAGAGTCCTATATATTTACTTGCTAAATCTAGCAACTCTAGTTCATGGGATGGCTTATGTGTTCTATTTTTCTCTCTAGGTCTTGCCTACAAATTTAGGACAATAACTCACCCTTTTCTTCCTGTTACTCATACACGATGACTGTGCACCCTGTTAAAAGTCACTTGACTGAAGAGATGGCTCACTGTAAGTTAGGGTAAGGGCCAGCTGTATAAGATGGCCTGATTGATAAGTGCTGAGGTTGCCCAGGAAACACCCACTCAAACACTAGCGTGTATTATTATTATTTCTGTCAAATGAATCTGCCTTGAAAAATGAAGACTTTTTTTTTTTTTTTTTTTTTTTTAGTGGTGAGATACCAACATTGCCTAAACAGAGAGCTGGCAGCAAGTGTGAGCGTTGGGTATTTTACCAAATTTACTCTTTAAATAAAAATTATGCTAAAATATTCATAACATAAAATTTATCATTTTAGCCATTCTCAAGTGTCATGAGTATCAAATATAATCAAATTATTGTACAACGAATCACAGACCATTTCTAGAATTGTTTTCAAAATCTTCCAAACTCTACAGTAACTCTTCACTCCCATGCCCTCCCATACTCTGGCAATCACCATTCTACTTCTGTCACTGTGAATGTGATTCTGTAGATACCTCCTATAGGAGGTATGATATGAAATGATATGACATTCATCTCTGTGAGACTGGTTAATTTCACTTAAAATCAGGTCTTTCAGTTTCATCCACATGATAGCTCAGAACTTCCCCACTTTCTGAGGTGGAATAATACTCCATGTATAGGTGCCACATTCCGTTTATTCATATATCTCTTGGAGGACACTGAGATGGCCTCCACCTTTGGCAGTGGTAAATAATGTGGCATGAATAGGAGTGTACAAATAGTTTTGAAAATGCCCAGAAATGGAGTTGATGGTTTATATGATGATTTTCTCTGTAATTATTTTATTTTTTGAAATAAAATAGTTTTATTGAAGAACAAGTAGCAGTGAGACAGTTTCAAATCAAATTATTAGAACAAATTCAATAATTAATGCATTACATATTGTTCCCTTAGTGGTCATTTGTTGTACAACATGCAGACATGATATTCTATTTACAAGCACTATTAGAGCAGATGCCTCTAGTCATTGAATTAAGAGAATATAGCTGTATACCTATCTTTTTTTTAAGCTAAATTATAGTACAGTTTCAAGAATTGTCATATTTAATAAAATAATGAGGTCTCAAAAAAAAAGAATTGCCATGCTATTTTTCCACACTAACTGCCATTTTACATTCTCACCAGCAGTGAATAAGAGATCCAATTTTTCCATATTCTTACCAACACTTGTTATTTTCCAGTGTTGCTTTAATAACCTACCTGATGAATATAATGACAAGACATGGAGCATCCTTTTGTGTGCTTATAGACCACATATATACAGTTCATTGAAGAATGATGTATTCAGGTTCTTGCCCCCCTTTGAATTGGTTTTTTTTGTTTTCTGTTGTTGAGTTATATTAGTTTGTTAGGCTGGCCTTGAACTCACTATGTAGCCCAGGCTTGCTTTGAACTCATGGCAGTCCTCCTGCCTCAGCCTCCCAAGTGCTAGGATTACAAGAGTCTACCACTATGCCCAGCCATTAGATTAATCCACCATCAGATCTATAGTTGGTGAACATTTTCTCCCATTCTCTGTGTTGCCTTTCCTTCTGGATAGTATCTTTTTATGCACCAAAGTTTTTAGGGTTAGTTCTGGTTTTGATTTTGAGACATAGTGTCACTGTGTAGCACCAGCTGGCCTCAAAGGTGACACATACTACAGTACCCAGCTACAAGTCTTTAATTCTGAAGTTCAGTTCACCTACTTTTTTCTTTTGGATAGGGATTGTTTTTGAACCTCTTGATCACTTTGAGTAGTATTAATCTCTTAATATTGTTTTCTGTTCCATGAACATGACATTTCTTTCATTTATGTCTTTAATTTTTTCAGCAACACAACAATTGCCAAATTCAGTGACATGAAATTTTACCCATTTTCTTCTGCTTTTAAAAATAGTTTTAGCTCTAATATTTATGTCTTTGATGCATTTTTTTAAAAATATTTTTTAATTTAAAAAAAATAAAGAGGCTCTAGCGCTATTGTCTAAAATCAAGCAAGGGATACCAGTACATTTAGTAACTAGTTCAAATGCAACATATACAAGTACATAACAGTCATAAAATGTCCCATTAGAAAAATATCATAACCTTATAACATTTCCATGTTTTAAGATTTACCAACAATATTTTGACCAACATTTTCACAGAACTATATAAAAGACAAAGCAAAAACAATTGCAAGCAATTTTAATAGTACTGTGAAACAAAACTGAGGCAAAGCATGAGCAATTATGAGCAATGGGCAAACACATATTAACATTTGAAGCATAAAAATTTGTTACCTAAGCAAGTCCCAATTCAGAATTTATGAAAGAAAAGCCAACTCATGCCTCTGTCCAATGATCTCAGTGGAACTCTCCAAAATGATACAGGGAGAAAAACTGATCTCAGGTGGGTAACCTCCAAATGATATAGGGAACCTCCAAATGACATAGGGAAAAACGATCTCTGGACCTGACCTATACGAGCTCGTGTTCTCTAAAACCGAAGAATGAATTTTAGGAACACGGAAGTAATAAGCAGAATAGATTTATTGAGGGAAAAAAGCTCCTGTCTGAGAGAGGGACAGGAGGGGAGCCCCAAGTGGGTAGTTCCCCCCTTTGATGCATTTTGAGTTAACTATGTGATTAAGATAAGAACCATGATAGAAGTTCATTATTTTGCATGTGGATATTGACTTTTTCCCAACACCTTTGTTGAAAAGATCATCCTTTATCAACTGAATAGACCTGGAACCCTAACCCAAAATCTTTTGACTATGTATGTAAAAGGTCAAAGGCTGTCCACTGTATTTTTCTGTCTGTATATGTATATATATGTACCATTATTATTTTGATGATTTGAATTTTGTATAGAAAATGGAGAAGTATAAGTCCTTCAACTTGTTTTTCAAGATTGTTTTGGCTATTTGAGATCACTTGAGAATCCATAAGAATGTAAGATGGATATTTCTATTTCGGGGGGAAATAACTATTGCTGTTTGGATAGGAATTGTAGTTGAACCTCTTGATCACTTGGAGTAGTATTGATCTCTTAATGATATTGTTTTCTATTCCATGAACACTTGGGGCCAGGGAGATGGCTCAGTGGAATGAGTGATTCTCTGGCAAGCGCAAGGGCCTGAGTTCAATACTTGGTTCTGCAAAAAAAATTTTGCGTTTGTGTCTTTTTTATTCAGAAACACTTTGTAGCAAATTACAGGTTCACTGTTTTGATTAAGTTTATTCCTGAGTATTTTATTTTAGTGTGTGTTATTGTAAGTGGTATGTTTTCAGAAATTTTCATTTCAAATTACTCATTGTTAGTATATAAAAACAGAACTGATTTATTTTTTTAAATTCAATACTGGGGA
Source organism: Ctenomys sociabilis (assembly GCA_004027165.1). Classification (NCBI taxonomy): domain Eukaryota; kingdom Metazoa; phylum Chordata; class Mammalia; order Rodentia; family Ctenomyidae; genus Ctenomys; species Ctenomys sociabilis. Next base: position 29,296 of record PVKA01007165.1, on the reverse strand, counting down.
TTGACTTGAGGTCCTTGCAAAGTAGTCCAGGTTGAGCATGAACCTTTCAATCCTCCTGCCTCAACCACTGAGAGTGCTGGGATTACAGATGTGCACTGTCTTGCCTGGTTTACAACTGATTTTTAGGCTTTCATTTGATGTCCTGAAACTTTGCAAACCTCTTTTGTTGGAACAACTTTTTGGTGGAATCTTATAGTTTTCTACATAAAAAGATCATGTAGGGGCCAGGGAGGTGGCTCAGTGGAATAAGCACTTCCCTGGAAAGCACAAGGGCCTGAGTTCAATCCCTTGTTCCAACAACAACAACAACAAAAATCATGTAGTCTGGGAATGCATAACTTTACTTCTTTTCTAATCTTTGTGTGTGTGTGTGTGTGTGTGTGTGTGTGTGTGTGTGTGTGTGTTTAAATATCCCACAAAGGACAGTAATTTAGACTTTTTTTTTTTGCTGAAACTGGGATTGAACTCAGGCCCTTGCGCTTGCCAGGAAAGCACTTATTCCACTGAGTCATCTCCCCAGCCCCAGACATTTCTTTTTGGTTTGTGTATTTTGCTGTTCGGGTGATCGAACTCAGAACCTATACATGTTAAGCACTGAGCTATGTCACTGGCCCTTTTTATTTATTCATTCATTGTTATTTTGAGATAGTAGCTCCTCCTATTTGTTTTTTAGCTATATAGCCTAGGCTGGCCTCAGTTAATAGTGTTTCACCTGCCTCAGCCGCTTAAGCACTAATTACAGTGTACACCACTGTGCCTGGCTGATTTAAACATTTCTGTCTCACTTATGTACTACAAACTATCCAAAACATAGTGGCTTAATATAACTGGTTATCTTTTCTAGATTGGCTGAGTTGTTTGTTTTCAACCATAAAAGAGGTATGTTTCTAGGCATGTTTTGGTTTGGTTTAGTTTGGCTTTTGGTTTTTTGAGAGAGGGTCGCACTATGTAGTTCAGGCAATCCTACTCAGGCAAGCCTAAAACTCCCTGTATCACCTAGGATGGCCTCAAACTCTCAATGATCCTCCTGCCTCAGCCTTCCAAACAGTGGCATTACAGCTATGTGCCACCACACCTAGTTTAGGCCTGTTTTTGAATAGGAACACCACTCGAATCAATTAACGCCCCCACTATGTTAAAGAATGTCCCTTATTTGGCTGTATAAGAACTATTCTACATCTTTAAAATAATATTCTCTTTACACTTGTAGTTGTAATTAATTTCTTAGTGTGAAATTAATTATTTCAGTTCATATGACAGTTTATATTTATGTGGTTTCCTTAGCATCCAACACATCAACCAGCCTTGAACTCTGCTAATTTGTCCTTCATCATAGTGGTTGGAGGAGCTAAGCCTGGAAACAGGACCACTATCCCATAACACATTTGTTGATAACCAGGCAACAAGGAGCATTGATCTCATGAGCACAGAGACAGCTATGGCTTTTTATTGGATTATGAAAATGTGTAGTAAAGAGTAGAGTATTTCAAACTTTTTAAGAAGGGAGTCCTTTGTTTAAGAATATTCTACAGGAAAAGCAATGCAGAAAGGTAAAGGCTAAGCTGCTTTGATTGAAGACGTGAATTTGGGAGTAGAGTGTCCCCTGTTCACTTTCCTATTCCCCTTGGTCCTCTAAGGAGGCTCTCTAAAGTGATTTGAAAGTCACTGTTAAGAGTGTATCTTCTAAGTCATGATTCCAGAGGAAAAAGAGGGTAAGAGAAGTGTTTGGGTTTGGGATTTAATAATCTCCAGCTGACTACCTAGTACAACAGTGGTTAGAGGGAAATACAACCAAAATATGTACTACATACATTTAGTCCTCAAATTCCTATCAAACCTTTGGCCTTTATTTAATGAGCTGGTTGGAACTGGTTGGGCTGTTCTTAGCCCCTTACTCAGTGTCTGATATTTGATCAATGTAAGGGCTTTTTTTTTTTTTTGAGAAAATGCTACAGTATATCAGTAAATCCTTTTTAACCTAAGACCTGCTCTAGTTTGGTGACCTGTTTTAATCCAGAGTTAAGAAAAGTTTTTGTAGCTATAGTTTGTAGTTTATTTTGTTAGTGTTTATTTTACTTATTTTAGCTTTTTAAAACTTTATTTTGTTTAAGTTTTATTTGGGCTTTTTGAGACATGGTCTGACTGTGTATTCAGGCCGGTCTTGAACTTGGGCTTATACAGTCCATGCTGACCTTAAACATATAGCAATCCTCCTGCCTCAGCCTTCTGAGTGCTGGGATTACAAATATACACCACCAGGCCCCATCTAGTTTATAATATGAAAACAGTCTTTGTCTTTACAGTATTTGATAAAGTGTGTACTTATTTATTTATTTTATTATTTTTATGGTGCTGGGAATTTACCCAGGGCCTTTACAATGATCTACATCCCAACTCATTTTTAAAATTTTTATTTTGAGATAGGATATCATTTAGTTGTCCAGGTTGGTTCAAAATTCGACATAGGGGGCCAGGGAGATGGCTCAGTGGAATAAGCACTTCCCTGGCAAGATCAAGGGCCTGAGTTCAATCCCCAGTTCCACCAAAACAACAGCAACCAAAAAAAAAAAACCACTTGACGTCCTCCTGCTTGTCTTTCAGAGTGCTGGTGTTATAAGTATGCACCACCAGCCTTGTCAGTAATATGTTTGCCTTTTAAAAATACACTGAGACTGGGCATGCTGGCATGCGCCTGTAATCCCAGCGCTTGGGAGGCTGAAAACAGGAGGATGACTACTAGTCCAACCTGTGTAGTGAGACCCTGTAAACCCTGTACTAAACACATTTAAAGAAAAAAATAAAATAAAAATATACTGCACATTAAGCATTGGAAAGCACGCACTATACCTTCTCTCCATTGAATACTGTTGGCTTCTCTGTCCAGCTGCTAAAATGAAGTTCTTAAAGTTGAGGATACAAAAGTCACCTGGCTCACCCCTGAAAATGCCATTCAGTGAGTCTGGTCTGGGCCCCACGTGTCACCTGCCTACTAAATTCCCAGGTGATTGTGAGACTTATTCTCCTGACCGGCCACACTTTGAGTAGCTGCTCTCAGACCCAGCAGCTGTTCTCAGTCTCTGAGTAAGACTCAGTATCTGACATTTGATCAATGTAAGGGCTTTTTTTTTTTTTTTTAAGAAAATGCTACAATGCACCAAACCTGAGAAAGGAAAGTCAAATGGTGCATCTAAGAGTGTGATTTAGATGTATGATTAAGATGTGTCATACTGAGTTTTCTTCCTCTAGAGATTATGACTGTAAATCTCCAATTCATAAGTAGCCCATGGAGCATGAGGCTAATTTTGTCATCAAAACACATAAATATGGATGTATCCAGACCCACATTATTCTTTAGACTATATCTATGATGAATTATTACTTTTAATTTTATGAGCTATATTAAACAATAATTAGTTAACAGGCAAAAAATGCAAAAATATTGAGTTTTTAATATTTATTTATTTTCATTTATTTTATTTATCTATTTTGTGGTACCAGGGGATTAACTCAGGACCTTGTGCTTATTTTTAATATTTATTATCTATAAAAAGGCACCAAAATTTTCAACATGAATTGATTTTTAGTGTACAAAGTCTAAAAAAGAATATTAGAAATAAATTCCCATATGAACTACAATAAAAATGCCAGTAGCTCTATGCAAAAAAAAAAAAAAGAAAAAAGAAAAACAACAACAACCTTTGCCTCAGTTGTGACATGTAAGGCACATGCACACAGGACACCTGTATGGTCCGCGCCCTGTCCTGGCGCTGACAGTGTGGCCATTGCAGCTTTTGCATGAGTCAAGGATGCACCCACAGTGCTGTTTTCTTTGCCATCTGAGTCAAGGAGGTCTGCATTCCCTCTGTCTTTATCAGTTGAGTCGTGCTTACAAGAATTTTGCCTCACGTGGTCAGTGTCAGAGTCACCTTCATCATCAGTTCCACCGCACCCTCTGCTGTCAGGGGATTCTGCCGCAATAAATCATCATCTCCATACCTGAGTAATCTGCTCATTCACTTTTGACTTCCTCCAAAACTTGCACACCTGGGTTTTCCTGTGCCCTTCTACTGAACTGGGCTACTTCTACCAGAAAAAGCAAAAGAAAACTTTTTTTTTTTTTTCAACAAGTCCTGGATCAGTATAGGTTATTGGACCCTGTCTGGTACTTGGTAAACATACAAATAACCAGTTAGTTCGAGCATAAAGTGGATCCAAATTGTTTTGACACTTTTTCATACATGCACACTCCTTGCTGTTCATCAGACCAAGTGGGGAAACACATAGATTGCTTGCTGTATCCCTCAGGTAAAGGTACTGAGACACATAGCCTGCTACTGATGGAAGGGAGAAAAATAAGGATGGATCCTCTGGACTCAGGCTTATGCTCCAAGGGTAGGGTTAGTGGAGGTTAATGAAGCAAATGCTCTCAGTTCCTCAGACTGTAACTGAGAAAATACTTAACATTATATACCTTTGCTGAGCATGGTTGCCTACCCCTATAATCCCAGCACTCAGGCAGCTGAAGCAGGAGGATCACTATGAGTTTGAGGCCAGTCTGGGCTACAAAGTGAGCTCAGGGCCAGCCTGAGCTGCACAGTTAAACCTTGTCTCAAAAACAGACAAAAATAAAATAAAATAAAATAATAATAATGGCATTATTGGGAAATGATGGAGCAGGAAGCAGGCCTACTTGAAGGGAGTGGACCTGGGGACCTGATTTTGAGACTATGTCTGGCCGCTTGCTGCTACCTTTCTCTTTGCTTCCTAGGAGCCATGAGGTGCAGTTTTCCTCCACCACACCCTGCAGCAGGATGTTTCTGCCTGACCACAAGCCTGAAAGCAATTAGCCAGCTGACCATGGGCTGAAACCTCTGAAACCATGGGCCAAGATCGGTCTTTGCACCCTTAAGTTGATCTTGTGAGGTGTTTTGTCCCAGTGACAAAAGCTCACTAATGGACGAACCAAGTAACTCATGGATTAAAGCGCCTGCCTGCTTAGGCAGGGTCCTGAAGTTCGATCCCCAGCCTGCCATGCTGGCCCTGCCCCAGGGTTGCGCTGAGTAGGCAATTGAGACTAGACGTGGTGGTGTGCACTTATAATCCCAGCACCTAGAAGGCTGCAAACAGGCAGATCACTACAAGTCCAATCTATGCAGTGAGACCCTGAAGACTGTCTTAAATACAAAAAAACAAAAACAAAAAAAGCTCACTAACACATAAGAATGCCAACTAAGTTGAGCAAGGTGGTGCCTGTGCCTGTAGCTTCAGCTATGTGAAGCAGAAAGAGTACAGCTGGGGTGGCTCAGTAAGTCCCCATCTTGAGACAGAACTGAGTAAGGCCAGAGCTAGAGCACTGTGGTAGAGCACTTGCCCTACTCATTCTGAGGCCCTGGATCCAGTCCCTATACTGCAAAGAAAAGTGTCAGTTTTACTTTTCTTCATCAGAATGAAATGTTATTATTCTGTCTGATAATGATAGGCAGATAATGGCATTTTATTGTTTTAAAGTTAAATCTTTTTTGTATGTGCATTAACTATGTTCTTTTTTTTGAAGTATTTGGTATATCCTGCCATTTTTCTTTCTTTCTTTTTCTTTTTTTTTTTTTTTTGGTGGAACCAAGGATTGAACTCAGACCCTTGTGCTTGCCAGGGAAGCACTTATTCTATTGAGCCATCTCCCTGGCCCCACTTTCTAATAAGATATCAATTGTAAAACAAAAATCAGCAAGTCACAGAAAGCTCATTGCCCCACTTGTATGAGGTATCCAAAATACTCGGTCACAGAAGCAAGCAGCAGGTGGTGGCTGCAGGGGCTGGGGAGGTCAGAGCTGTGAAGTTGCTGTTCAGTAGTCAGAAAGTCTCTGTAGCCCCAGATAAGTAAGCTCCCAAGATCTGCTGCGCACAGTTTGCTTGCAGCTAACTATACTGCACATGGACTTACAAACTTATTAGGATGATCACATGTTATATGTTCTTACCACAATTTTTAAAAATTAGTTTTTAGTTATTAGTTCATATAAACTTTTTTTATTTTTTTTATAAACTTTTTTTTTAATGGTACTGGGAATTGAACCCAGAGCCTTTGCACTGAGTTACATCCTCAACCAGCCCTTTTTATTTTTTATCTTGAGGGTCATGCTAAGTTACTAAGTGCTCAGGTTAGACACTAACTTGTGATCCTACTGCTTCAGGCTCCCAGAATGGTGGCAGTATAGGTGTGTGCCACCATGCTCAGCTTCACATAAATTCTTTACATTTCAAGGATATTGGCTTGGGCTACATAGTAAGTTCAGTGCCAACCTGAGCTGCAAAACTTAGCACTGTTATATCCATTTTCACTACTTCTGTTTAAATTAATATTCGGTGTTTACTGGGTTTAGCAGTCCATAAAGTTTTATAACTACATAATTTATAATATATAACTTTTAATACTTGACTATGTTTTGTTTTACATAGTTTTATATATATATTTCTCCCTAATTCTTTCCAACTTCCTTGCAGATATATACCTGTAAGGCCAGTGACTTTATAGGCTGAGACACAGATATGACAAGTTTGAGCCCAGCCTGGGCATTTGATGACATCCTGTCTCAAAATAAAATATATAGCAGGCTGGGAAGTAGCTCAGTGTGAAGGGGTTGGGGTTGAACGCCAAAAAGAAGAACAGTAGGAGACAAAGAATTCATTTATATGTTACTAACTTAGTTACTTTTCTCATTTCGGAGACAAAATACCTGATACCCAAACTTAGGGGATGAAAGGTTCATTTAGCTCATAGTTTGTAGAGGTTTCAGTCCATAATGGGCTAGCACCAAGGCAGCATGGCAGAGGGGCAGCATTTCATAATGGCAGAGGATAGCAAAAGCAATAAGAGAGAGATGGACAAACCTCCGTCTGTCCTTTATATTGTATTTAGTTCACCCATGATAGGGTGAGTGTAGCACTCACATCCTTAAACCTGAATTGGACCATGGGTCGATCACAAACTCTAGATTCAGCCACCTCCAGAGAACCTGCTCCCATTGACTGCGTGAGATTTTGGGGGACATCTAGACATAAATTGTAACAGTTACAAAAAAAAACATGGCAGCCAGGTGTGGTGATACATGCCTGTGATCTCAGCACTCAGGAGGCTGAGGCTGAGGCAGGTGGATTGCCATGAGTTCAAGGCCAGCATAGGCTATATATTGAGACCCAGTCTCAAAAAAAAAAAAATAAAAAATAAAACAGGAACATGGCCCTGTTAACATCTTTTGGACTTCTAGCTTCCAGAACTATAAAACAATAAAGTTCTGGCTTTTGTATATTTGGTTGGTTTTTTTTTTTTTTTTTTTTTTGTATTGTATTGTTTTGTTTTGTTTTGTTTGAGACAGGATCTCCCTATGTAGTCTAAGCTGACTTCATACACTGTGTAGCCTGTGTTACTGTCTTGCACCAAAGCTACATCATAGTTTATAGTTACTTTGTTTATTGGTATGATTATTTGTTTGCCTTCTACTAAGTCATCCCTTGAGGGCAAGAAGAATGTCTTTGCAGATCACTATCATATTCTTAGCAATCAATCTCAATTTCTGGCCCATAGGAATCTTTGCCCAAAGATTTAATTATTATCCCTTCCTTGAAAGAGGTGTCAAAAAGGATCTAAAGTTAGAACATTACTTGTAGGAATTAGAAAAAGATGAGAGAGAGAGAGAGCTCTCTAAAGCAGCGCAATGGGGCTTGGGGAGGGCCACATGATGGTCTGTCTCCTTTTAAGGGGAATCCTGTCAGCCCACAAAGTTCATGTGGAGGACTCATTTTCACTGTGTTCTGTTGAAAGTGACCAAGTCAGGTAGTCATGTACCTAACGGTGTTCCCTGGATAGAAAATTCTTGATTAACAGATAACTTGCAAATTCACTTTAACCTTCTTTCTGTGTTTCCCCTTGGGATGTTTCCTGGGGCAGAGTCGTTTTACTTTACAACTTACAGGAGAACAAAGAACAGAGCCATGGAAAAAGGTTAAAGAACTTGAGGTGTGTAATGTCTGTTAGAAACACTGGCTATGACAGTGACATGGTTCACTGTTGCAAATTAATAAATTCAACAGTAGTATAGTTTCAAAAAGGCAGTAGTGGGCATTCATGTTCAAGAAACAGAAATTCCTGGTTCATATGTATTATACTGAGCCCTTATTAAATACCAGTCATTGTCCCTGATGTCTCATGTATCTTTTCTGTAACTCCTACTACTACTACTTGTGATACAGGTATTCTCCCCATTTTTAAGTGATTCTGAGGCTGAGAAGTATCAAATAACTTGCCTGATGAGGCTAAATTTGTTGTTAGAAACAGTTGTCTCAGAATCAAACAACAGAAACCAGAGTGGGGTTGTATTGCCTTTTTGCTATCATTCTGTATTGCTCAAAAAGAAACAAAGATGAGTAGCCTAAGCCAGAAAAGTAAATCAGGATTCTGTTTCTTCATTGTACTGGGTATTAGTTAGCTAACGTGAGTTCCTATGCTGTAAATAAAAATATGCAATGTAAAAAGGGATGGAACTCCAGAAAAATGAATGGGAAAATGTAGTTTAACTGAGAGCAAATTATTAATAGAATCTAGTGACTTCTCAAGATCCAGAGAGTTTGTTTTTGCTGTTGTTGTTGCTTTTAGCTATGTGTGGTAGCACGGGCCTCTGCTAATCCCAGCACTCTGGGAGGGTAATGCAGGAGGATTGTGAGTTCAAGTCTAGCCTAAGCAGTTGAGGGAAACTCTTATCTCAAAATAAAAAATAAAAAGGGCAGGGGCCAGCTAGATAACTCAGCAGACTAAAATGACTGCTTAAGCAGAGCACAGAGCACAGGGTTTGATCCTGGCATGCCCCTTGCAGGTGCTCAGATAGATCGAGACTGGGCATGGTGGCGTGTGCCTGTAATCCCAACACTAGGGAGGCTGAAAACAGAAGAATCACTATGAATCTGATCTACTTAGTAAGACCCTATAGACCCTGTCCTAAATACATTAAATAAATAAATTAATTATTTTTTAAAAACAGGCTAGGGAGCTCAATACAAAGGCCTTGTTTCAATCCCTAGTTTCTACCCACACCCACATACACACAAAACCAGTTTTCTGTTCAAACATAGATACTTATCAATATACTATAAACTGCACTCTGGTCAATAAGTACACCAAGAGGCCTCTGGACAAAGCTGACTTTTATGATTTTTTAACTGTCTTTTGAGTGCAGCCATTCCAAAGGCCTGCTTAATGATTTATACAGTCATAAGCATTTGCTCAGTCTCATTGGTAAACTGGAAACTTCACAAAGTCAGACACCAACTCTGTTCACATAATATGTTGTGCAGTATGTGACACAATAGATTAGATGTACTTAGTATTTATTGATTGATTATCCAGTCTTTGAGCAAGACTTTGATATAATAGGGTTTTCAGAATCACAAATTACTTCCTTTTTTGCCTTATCTTTTTATTTTTGGTGGAACCGGGGATTGAGCTCAGACCGTTGCGCTTGCCAGGGAAGTGCTTATTATACTGAGCCTGCCTGAAGCCCGGGAGGAAGCCCACCCAGAACTGTGCTGGTGTGCTTGTGTGTTGGGCCTTAGGTTCCCCAGGTTCTGCCCCCTTTGGGTGGTACCACAAAGGCTTGATGCTGGATAGGCTGTGTTTTTAGCAAAGGGGCATGTCTTTGTTCTGTGGTTTTGACTATAAATGGATTATGGTATTTCCTGTCCCCACGTGAACTCAGTGGGGCTGCAGCTGGCAGTGGAAACAGAGCTTTCTCTATGCTGGAACCTCCCTGTCTCTGGAGATGGCACCAGTAAAGGCTGACCAAGAAGGAAATGCCAAACCCTTTTCCTGAAATTCTAAACAGCTTGAGAAGTCCCCTAGATAGAGTTGGACTAGCTCCCAGTGAGGAGAAGAGAGGTTTATGTAACTTCATAGGCTGCCCTTTTTAGGAAAAAAACCGTTCCACAGCTACTGCTGGACTTTTTGAGACACATCTACATTCCTTCCTAGCTGGTCATCAGACCCTATTGGAAGCAGCTAACAGGACAGAATTGTAGACTGGTGAGGTGGGGGTTGGGGGGTGGTAAAAAGGAAGGAAAAATGTCCATCATTCTGGCCAGAACATGCTGTTCTGGTTCTCATGCTGCAACTCCTCTCCCAGCAGTAGAGGGAATGGAGCGCAGAGGAAGAGGAGTTGTTCCTCAGATACTTCCCTGCTTGTTCCAGAAGCCAGCCACCACTTTCCGTGTCCTCTTTGGCAACCCCATACCTCGACAAGGAGAGGAACTGTGGTGTTGGGGATAAGTATGCCCAAACCCATAATGAGCCACATTCTATTCTGGAGAGAGACATTTTTGTAGCATAGTTCAGTTTAGAAAACAGTGTAGGCATCTACCATGTACCAGGCTTTAGGTGAGGCTAAGTGGCTGCAAAGAAGATAGTCTTGATCCTTAGCACTCAACCAGGGAAGAAAGAAATGTGTACAATGTACTTTCTTGCTTTGAAAATTGTCTGTTACTCTTCTCTCATTGCCAGGACAAATACCAACACTCAAAATGAAGGAAGGAAAGGTTTATTTAGCTCACAGTTATTGAAGGTCTCAGTACATACTGGGCTGGCTCCAAGTCAGAGCAGCACATGGCAGAGAGCAACCTTTCATAGCTTTGGCAAAGAGCAGAGAGCAAAAGGAATAGCGGCAACAATGGCAACAGAGAGCAAGTCTGTCTCCCTTACTGCATTCAGGCTGTATGCCGCGGGCTGGGGGTATCACTCCACACCCATAATGCCAGCGGATCTTGAGTTAATCACCAAACTCTAGAAGTCTGCTCCATGACTCCAGGAGGCTTTGGGGGAACAACTAAACACAAACCATAACAAAAGTATATATATAATATCCTTATTTTATATCCATAGTGCTTTCTGTACTGTTTGCAGTCTACTATAACAATAATGGTAAGATTTATATCTGTCTTATGCTAATTTAAGATTAAAAAGTACAATAAAATCTGAGGTATGATTAGGAATTAGGCAGACAAATGAAAGGTCAGTGTTCCATGACCATGATGATGTAACCATGGGGCAGATGAGACCAAAGAGGTTATGAAGGACAGCGTATGTCTTTAAAGAACTTAGCTTTTATGGAACACTTTTGAAGGTTTCTCTGTAATGGACATATAGTTGTGTGTGACATGTAACATTTCAGTACAATTATACAATAATGATCAGATTAAGGTCATTGACATGTAACACATAAAAAGTTAAAACATCTTTATATTGAAAGGGCAGACCAAATAGTTCAATGGATTAAAGTGCCTGAAAGCAGGTGCAGGTACCAAGGGTTCGATCCCCAAGCCTCCTGTGCTGGCCCTACCCCTGGGGCATAGGGGCATGCTGAGACAGCAATTGAGAATGGGTGTGGTGGCACACCTGTAATCCCAGCTTTTAGGAGGCTATAAATAGGCAGATCACTATGAGTCTTATCTAGTAGTGAGACCCTAAACACCCTGTAGATCCTTCTCTAAAATACAAAAAATTTTTAAAAATCTTTATGTTGGAAATAATCAAAATCCACTGGTAGCTATTTTAAAACACAAAATAAATTGTTCTTTTAAAGACTGTGCACGATGTATGTATGTGTACATTACTGGGGATTACATCCAGGTCCTTCACACTGAGACATATCCCCAGCCCTTTTTATTTTCTGTGTTATGTCATGTTATGTTATGTTATGTTTTTATGTTATTTTTTGAGACAGATTCTTGCTAAGTAACAGTTACCCAGGCTGGATTCAAAGTTGGTCTCATCCTGCCTCAGTCTCTTGGAGTCCTGGAATTACAAATCTGTGTTACCATGCCAGTGTTTTTTAAGGGTTCTTAAGGAAGTTGACATAGTAAATAAAATTTCTTTTCTTTTTTTTGGCAAAACTGGGGATTGAATACAGGCCCTTCCACTTGCCAGGAAAGTGCTTATTCCACTGAGCCTTCTCCCTGGCTCTTAGAATTGTTTTTCAAAGGATGTCTTGAGAGAGAGAGATCAGATTAGAGGTTCAGACAAATGAAAATTTTAGTTGGTCATTAGTGGCAATAAGGATAGAAAATAGTGGATAGAATGAGTAAGACTCTTATTGCAGTGTAGTCAGTTGTGTAAAGTAGAAATAGATGTGAGCAACAGAAACTAAAAATCGAAAATTTAAGAGCCAAGGATGTAGCTCAGTGGACTAAGCACTTGCTTAGGGAAGCACAGGGGCCAGGGTTCTATCCCTGGCACCACATGCCACGCCAGCCCCACCCCTGGGCACACTGAACCAATGGTGGAATCCGGGCATGGTGGCTCATGCCTGTAATCCCAGCACTAGGAAGGCAGAAATCAAGAGGATCACTACAAGTCCGAGCTGCATAGTGAGGCCCTGCATGTTCGCACACACACACAAATTTAAGTAAGTTTATTTCTCAGTAGCAACAAAAACCCAATGCTCAGGTGTTGTGGCAGCTCCTTTCCAATTTTTCACTCTCCTGTCCCTAGAATGCCATTATGGACAAAGGTGGCCACTCCAGTGATCATACCTTCCCTAGTAGCAGAGTGGGGAGTAGGAAGAAGAAAAATGCATTGTTGCTCCTCATAAAGAGAAAGCCCAGAAGTCCCATTGCAGCACAGCTGTAACATAGCTTAGGCAAGTGGCCACTCATACTATGAGGGAGGTAGAAATCTAGGACTTTAGTTAGGCAGCATTGTGTCCACCTGAATATTAAGTTGAAATAGCAAAGAATGGATTGATAGCACATAATAATGTGAGGTCTGGGAAAATGGGGAACTAATTCAGCCAGACAGACAGCAAAATAACAGATTACCAGAGATGCATATATATCACTTGAAAATAGAATTGTCAATTAGGCAAAAATATATAACATAATTAAATCCTGTTTTATTCTTTGTGTGCGGAATGTGTGTGTGTATGTGTGTTACTGAGAATTGAACCCTAAGCTTTTGCACTGACTACATCCCTAGCCTCTTCTCTTCTCTTCTCTTCTCTTCTCTTCTCTTCTCTTCTCTTCTCTTCTCTTCTCTTCTCTTCTCTTCTCTTCTCTTCTCTTCTCTTCTCTTCTCTTCTCTTCTCTTCTCTTCTCTTCTCTTCTCTTCTCTGTATTTTAAGATAGGGTCTTCGTAAGTTGCCCAGACTGGACTCAAACTGGAATCCTCAGGACGTCCTCACAGCCTGGGGAGTGTGACAGCTTAGTCTTGAACAACCGGTTTGTTTTCGTCCGTTTGGGCTGTAGGCTTGTGCTGCAAACATGCTCCACCAGATAGTCTCCCAGGCCAAGAAGCATCCCAGCTTGATTCCCCTTTTCCTGTTTATTGGAGCAGGAGGTACTGGAGCAGCACTGTATTTGACACGTCTGGCATTGTTCAATCCAGATGTCAGTTGGGACAGGAAGAATAACCCAGAACCCTGGAACAAACTGGGTCCCAACGATCAATATAAGTTCTTCACTGTGAATATGGATTACAGCAAACTGAAGAAGGAAGGTCCTGACTTCTAAGTGAAATGTTTCACTATACAGCTGTTTACAATGAAGGTCTTTCAGAAGCCATCCGCACAATTTTCCATTGACCCAGGAAATACTTCTCGTTTGAATGCATGAAATCATGTTTATTTGTTGAAGTTTATTACACAGATTAATAAATCTCTGAAACTTAAAAAAAAAAACAAAAACTGGAATCCTCAGCTACCAGAATATTTGGTTTACAGGCATGTGCCACCATGCCAGGCTTTTACTCTTATGAAGACTAACTCTTAGATCCTATAGGTCTCCATCTTAAGTATGCATGTGGCTGTATTGGTTTGACCTGAATCACTGCCATCTGAAATTGCTGTGCTTGTGATCTGAGGTATCTTGTCATTCATTAATATTCAGATAAGGGAGAAGGGCAAACTAAAAGATCACTTCTATTTAGATACACCAAAGCCCAAATGAACCTTAAGGCATTTGTTTCTTGTCCTAAGATACTCTAAGGCTATTAGCAGGGCATTATGGCGGGAACAGCAAGAGCTTTGAGTGAGTCAGACAAGAGTTCCAAGGCTAGAGTAAATTTTCTGGCTGTGTGATCTTGGATAAAAGTAATCATTAAGAGTTTCAACTTTATAACTGTAAAGTAAGCATAATAATATCTATTTGCACAGTTATTACAGAGTTTAAAAACACGTTTCTGGCAAACATGTAGTATAGTGGGTAGCTTAATGGATAATAACTAGTGTAATAACAAGTATTACAAGCTGTAAGCCATTTGTTTCCTTCTAGCTCATGGTATATGCAGAGATATAATTCTAAAGATTCATAAGCAAGGCTGGCCAGAGAGCTCAGCAGATTAAAGAACCTGCTTATGCAGATGCAGAGACCAGGGTTTGATCCTGGGCCTTCCCTGTTGGCCATGCCCCCAGGGCACACTAAGACGATGACTGAGGCTGGCATGTTGGCACATGCCTGTAATCCCAGGTGCTTGGGAGGCTGAAAACAGGAGAATCACTATGAGTCCAATCTGTGTAGTAAGACCCTGTGGACCCTGTACTAAATACATTAAAAAATAAAAAGAAATAAAGATTCATAAGCACTTGTACATGGTCCTTAGGGTCCTTTTATACCAATTTGGTCCCTGTTTAAAAAGCCTGTATCTATTTGTGGTTGTGCCTGCATTCACAGTCAGCCCTACCTTCAAACTGTCCATATTACTTTGTCCAAACCCATCTTCCTCTTATAATTTTCTTACTATTCATACCACATGTGGAAGTGGGGGAGGAGCTGGTGCCCACAGCAATTCAGACCATGTGGATTTGGAACCAGGGAGCAGGAAAAATGGTCTTATAGTAGCATGGGATGGCGTTATTAAGCAGAGATTAGAAAGATAAAGATGCTTTGTTGTTCACTACACCCCAGGGTGATAGTGCAATAAGTTAAATTCCACAGATGTTTTTGAAATGCTTTGTGTAAGGAAAATTAACCAATGTGTCAAATCCAATGCAAATAATGTCAGGATTTTTCCTTTTCCATTCCTCAGAGGAGAGCAGCCTCTGAAATATCTGTAGCAGTGCTGCCGGAAGAGGAAATAGCATCCCTAAGCAGGCTTAGTGAAGTCAGAACTTCAAGATATAGGCCTTGAATGATAAGGCCTTTAAAGTCTAGAGAATGGAGCAGCATGTGAGATGGCACGCAAAAGCGTTCTTGTATGAAGCACAGTAGTTTTCATGTCTTTAAAACATTGCAAAAAGAAAGAAAAATAAATTATACTGTAAATTTCCAAGTTGTTTAGAGTAAGTTTCAGATGCTCACAAGACATAAGTACAGTATGTGAGGTTCTAAATACATTAATTAGCTTGATTTATTTATTCCACGTTGCATTCATAAATCATAATGTCACTTTGTACCTTGTAAATGTATACAATTATAAATTATCAGTTTAAATGTAAAAACTGTAAAAAAAAAAAAAAGTATGGCCCAATTATGTGGCCCACAAAGCCTAAATAATAACTGTTGTCTGGCCCTTCACAAAGAGTTTGCTGATTTCTGATCCAGAGGCCCTTGAAGCGTGCAGCAGGTTTGGATATCTAATTTGAATCCCAGGATAGACACTAGCAGAAAAGAACTGCGGGCATCAATGAAGAATAGATTTCTATTTCTCCATTCTAAGAGTTCTGGAGACCTGGCCACCTAACCCCATACTGAGGAATTGTTGGAATAGAAAGTGAAGGCTTGTTTTGGGTTTTACAGTATTGCCTTTGTTCTAAGTGAGCACTGGTATGAGTCCCTCATTAATATTGCCTTCTCAGGCCTGTCGACTAACTCCAGCGTGTCCTGTTGCTGTGTGTTGTGTCAGTGTGCCTCCAGCCTCCAAGCAGGGTCCTGGGTGTCTGCATACAGAACTAGATTTGTGGTTTTTGGATAGAGCAAGGGGAGAATGCTTGTGTGTTTTAACTTCTCTATGACAGAGAAGTGGAAATTCATACCTAAATCTAGATAAGCAAAGTCCTATTTTACTTGTCCTTAAACCAGAGGTAGGAATTATAGTTCTGAAAGAAGGACACTGAATTTCTGTGGACAGACCAAGCGCTCTTCCCAATGTGGCCACTGTGACCTAGAAGACTGGGAAACCCAGAAGACCAGTGCTCTCTCCCTGTATGCATGGGTGACAGTTATTTATATTTCTGAAATATTTAGTTCAGAGACTTACTAGCATTTGCATTTTCTCTTATTTCTTTTTTCTTTCTTTTTTCCTTTTTGTATTTTAGGGAAGGGTCTACAGGATGTTCAGGATTTCATTATAAGGTCTGACTCATAGTGATTCTGATGTTTATAGCCTCCCAAGTGCTGAGATTACAGGTGCACGCCACCGCTCCTAGTCTTACTTTTTATTTTTCAATTTTTTTTTTTCCATGCCGCATCACAAGAAGATAAATACAGCTGGACCCTTTCCCAGGTGATAAACCAAACTTAGAGCTCATACAAGCAGCTTACCCCCGTGACCCAGCAAGTGGGAGAAAGCCAAGAATGAAAACAGTGTTGTCCTTGGGCATCCTGCCACTATCCTAGGC
This sequence comes from Ctenomys sociabilis, assembly GCA_004027165.1. Classification (NCBI taxonomy): domain Eukaryota; kingdom Metazoa; phylum Chordata; class Mammalia; order Rodentia; family Ctenomyidae; genus Ctenomys; species Ctenomys sociabilis. The sequence goes on along the minus strand of PVKA01007165.1, from coordinate 12,707 downwards.
AAGAGTAGCTTCCAGGTAGAGCTGAGATCCAACCTTCTCATCACTGGTGATCAAATCTGGTTGTTTCTGGGCTACATTGTTCTGATGACCAGGTGTATAAACCTTAAACAACAGGAAGAAATAAATATATTGAATCAATGGTTTCCTAGCTTGTCTTCTACCAGAACCCTTGTTCCTTAAGATATTAGTATGTTGTGTCACTGACAGTAGTTAGGAGTCAGCCGAAGGCAGAAAGACAAAGCAGTTGATGTTACTCTGAGCTTGGCTACTTTCTTTGTTCTTCAGCATTCCTACCTGGTGTGTGGTACATTTTTGTCATTCCACGACAGTCTGCAGTATACACAGCCTCACAGTGGGCCATCAGCGTCTATTTACATTAGCTGTCCAGCTGCCAACCTCCTCACACTCCTGTCTGCCTAATGGGTCAGCTAAGAATGTGCTGCTTTGTGGGGAGATGACTGGAACAGCCCTAGAGTTCCAGATGCTGTGGTCAAAATATAAGATCCCTGCAACCTCATTCTCTAGGCCTTGGGTATAAAGGAGCTTTCCAGAGAGATTATCTGGGCACTGGCTCCTGGCCAGATGAGGGCTGGCTCCTTGGTGGTTCAATCTCATGTCTAGGAAAGAAGCTCTGGTGGCACAGATTTTCAAGGAATTTGGTGTATTTGCTAAAAACTATGCAGTCAATTGAGAACCAGTCTAATCCATTCTTTGTCTGAAATATCTTCTAGAACTCTGCCAAACAGATTTCCTTTTGCATGTCAGCATTTGCTGCAATCTGCAACTTGTGACAAGGCTGAGCTCCTGCTTAGTTAAGTGGCAGCTTATACACACACCTGACCATTTACATCATTTCAATGTAACCAGTGTGTGAGTATCTGTGTGTTTCCTGGCCCAAATAATGAATGAGATCTTTTTTTTTTTTTTTTTTTTTTTTGCGGAGTGAAGGATTGAACTCAGGCCCTTGCACTTGCCAGGGATGAATTAGATCTTTTTACAAGATCTCCCTGACTCAAGAGAACACTGTGAGGAACTGCTTTCAATCTGAGGGCCAGCTGGTCCCAAGCATTTGGATATAAACAGCTGGATATGAAAACCAGCATTTTCCCTTCCCCTTCCGCTTCCCCTTCCTTGTTCCTGTTATTACAGAACTTTTTAATAAGGATTGTTTCCTCTGTAATCTGACTAGGCAACCTGAAGAAGCTCAAGACCACTCCTATGGGGGAAGCTGCCCTACATTTAGGCAATAACCAGTAGAACTTGATACTGACGCCAGAATGTAAAAATAAACACCTCCCACAGTTCTGTCTTAATCCATTGGCATCAGAGTTGCTATTATTAGTCTGTAGTCTCACAGGCAGCTGTGATGGGCAGACAACAGCCTGGACAGACTTATCCTACTATCTTGAGATCAGACTATTCCTCCCCTTTGCCTAGTGGGATCTGATCTGGGCCTCAGGAGAAGCAACATCAATCTGGGAATATGACTTACAACAGGTAAAATGAGAGAAGGAATAGGATCTTTGGCCTAGGAAAGCTTGAGGTTCCCAGGGCCAGCTACCAGCCTAGAGTATAATGGCCATAGCATAATTGATTCAGGCACAGCTCTGGGCAGAGGAAAAAGGAATATGACTTGCTTTGCTTTCCTTTTTGTTTGACCCACAATACTAGGCCCAGGGCCTTACACCTGCTACATGTTTTTGTTTTTGTTTTTTTGAATTTTAGGGAAGGTTCTACAGAGTGTTCAGGGTCTCACTACTAGATTTGACTTTCCTCTTTTCAGCCTCCCAAGTGCGGGGATTACAGTGCACCATACCCAGTCTCAACCGGTGTCTTAGCACACCCTGGGGGTGGGGCTGGCACAGTAGGCCTGGAGATCCAACCCCAACCCTTGCGCCTGCTTGCAGGCCCTTTAATCTGCTGAGATATTTGGCCGGCCCTCCTGCTACTACATGTTTTACCACTGAGCTACACCTCAGCTTCTGTGTGTGTGTATGTATGTGTATGTGTGTATGCATGTACGTGTGTGTGTGTGTGTGTGTGTGTGTGACCAGAGGTTGAACCCACAGCCCTCACATGAAGATATATACCCAGACCTTACTTATTTCACTTTTCCTTGGAGGGAGGATCTCATTGAGTTGCTCAGGTTAGGTTCAAACTTGCAATCTATCTGCTTTAGCATCAGAGTGCTGAGATTATAGGTGTGCACCACCATGACCAGCATTTTTGACTCTTTTAAGGAATTTTTGCTTTCAAATTCCCTTAACTTGGAACCTTTAAGTTTCCTGGAAATAGGGAAAGAAAAATTGAAAGGACTCCACTGGTCACCTGCCAAAGATATAAAAATAATAAAATACTACTAATAAAAACTTCATATTGAACATTTATCAGGTGTTAGGTATTATATATAATATCTTACTTAATTCTAATCCAAGTCTGAGGGGGAAATGTGACAGTTTTACATCTGAAGGATCTGAAATTTGAGAGACTTCCTAAAGCTCCTTAGTCAGCAAGTCTTGTCAGGTTTGGATGCATGCTTTTTTATCTCTATATTCATGGTCTGGACTGTTCAGAATGTGGGCTTTTAAATTAAGTTACTTATTTATTTTTCTCTTTTTGAGACAGGGTTCCACTAGGCAGTTCAGGCTGATCTTGAACTCACTTTGTAGCCCAGGCTGGCCTCGAACTTGCAACGCAAAATCCTCCTGCCTCAGCCTCCTGAGCATTGGAATTATAGGTGTGTACCACCACATCCAGCTGCTATCTGCTTTTTAAACTTTCTGTTGCTCTTGTTAGTCTTATAACTAAAGTAATATAGTTATTGGTACATGGAAATGCTCTTTGCTACCACCTGCTAATGAGGCCATCCCAGTGCTCTTGTCAAATACCAAGATCTGCACTCTGGAACCTTCCATCTAAAGCCTGCAGGAAGATAAGGCACCTCCAGAAGAAAGCTTTAAGTTCACAGGAGTCTCAGGTACCCCACTGTTGAGAACATGGCCAGTTTAGAACTTGGCCCCTAGAAGAGCAAGGCTTGGATGGCTCTGGCAGGCGTGCTGAGGGAGGGGCGCACTTGAATGGAAAGATTTCCTTGAAAGGCAGCTAGGCTTCCCTTCCCTCTTGCTGGCCTTCCCCACCCTGGCCCCACAACTAGCTGTGTAATTCAATCTAGATTCTTCTCATAGCCTACTTCTCTGAACATGTGTGCCCTTTTATTTACAGCTTTGGAAAAACTGATTGGATAATGGCTTACCAGCCTCCATGCCTCTGTCTACTGTGAAGGGGGAGGGGGAGAGAATGTTGACTGCTTCCTGGAGCCAGGAGCGGAAAGGAGCAGCCAAAGGATAAGGAAGGTGTTGACCACACAGAGCAGAGGAGCAGTAGTTTAGGGGCCTTCTTGTTCCTGATGACTTAATTCCTGCAAATACATATTTGAGAGCCGTCCTCCAAGCAAAGCAAGCTGTGCCAAAGCCTTCAGCATTCCCCTGTGCACTGTCTGTTCCCCGTGCCTGCTCCCGAGTCCCAAGCACCCCCCCATACCACCCCCTGCCCCCTGTTCCCCCCTCCCCCGCCTGCAGCTAGCATTGGGAGGTGTCATCCCTTGAGCCTTATTCACAGCTGTATTCTCTGTCCCCTCATCTGAAGAACTCAAGTCTGTCAAGGTAGGAACTCAATCTTCCCTAATTTTCTGCAACACTTTTCTCTCTCCCAACCTACATCCTCAGAGAAACTGGGTTTACAGCAGGTTCTCTATCTCTAGAAATAGCTAGCTGAGGAGTTAGATGCCAGGCAGCTGGGAGTATAGGTGTGTATGCATGTCTGTGTGTTCCTGTTGGAATGCAGAAGGGCAAGATGGAGGGCATTTATTAGCACCTTGCACAGGAACCTTCCCTGGGGCTTCAGATTTTAATTTGACTTAGTGTGTAATTAGGCCTGAAAGGAGTCAAGAGGTCATCTGGCGAGCCCTCGCCTTTGCAGGTGTTACTAGTTGAGCTAAGGAGGGAGCCAAATGGTTGGCCTGCTGGAGAACAGAGGCATTACTGGAAAAGGTTTTTTTCTAGATATAATTTTTTTTTTTTTTAGCATAAAGAGACCCTGGGACAAAACTAAGTTTTATTGTCATCATCAGATTTTTATGGAATAAAGATAATCATTTGAGCACAGTGAGGGCCAGTGGTTTCTCTTATTCTTTTCCTGAGTATAACTTCCCAGGGCTGCAGTGGGTGCATTAAAATTGAGCACTAGGGACTGAAAGTACTACTGAGCCTAAGAGGTAAAAGGCTTGGAACCTCGTCAGGGTTCTTCCCCAGGTATTCCTTGCCAGTAGGATTTGGCGTGGGCACTGGGAGCAGTAGTGTAACCTAGGGCCTTGACCATGCTAAGGAAGCACTCCGTCACTCAACTACACCCCAGCGCTTTTCACTGCTTTGTTTGTTTGTATATAGGGTCTCACTAAGTTACAGAGGCTGGCCTCAAACCCGATATCTTTCTGCCTCAGCCCCACAAGTAGCTGGGATTACCTGTGTGTAGCACCATGCCTAGTCATCAGTGTTATTTTTAAAAAGTGCCTGCATATTTTCAATTCATAGGGAGAAGATAAGTTTAGGGGAAAGGAGTACATGGACACCAGATGGCCCTAGGAAAGAACCCATTCTGCTTCAAGGCCGAGCCTTTTCCAGAGTGTTTGTAAACTGACCTCTCTCTCTCTCTCTCTCTCTCTCTTTCTTTCTCTCTTTCTCTCTCTCTCTCTCTCTCTGTCTCTCTCTCTCTCTCTCTCTGTCTCTCTCTCTCTTTAAATGTATTTAGTACAGGATCTACAGGGTCTCACCACACAGATTGGACTTGTAGTGATCCTCTTGTTTTCAATCTCTAAGTACTGGGATTACAGACTCAATAGCCATTTCATGGAGCCCCAGGGGCATGGCTGGCAGAGTATGCCAGGATCAAACCCCAGTCCTTGCATCTGCTTAAGCAAGTGCTTTAATCAACTGAGCTATCTGGCCAGCCCTAAACTGACTTTAAGAGGTAAACTTTTAGCCAAACTTCTCTACAACATATGTAAGAAGCCACAAGCAAAGCAAGTCCTATGCTTGGAAAGAGAATGCTATATTAGGGAAGCCTAATAAGGAAGCAGCTGGTGTGTCTGGGACAGCCCTTTAGGCTAGGCCCCTTCTAGCACACTCCCAGCATGCTGGCCAACCTTGCTTGGCATCCAGAATAACACAAAACCAACTAGGAACAGTATCCCTCTCAGCTAGAAGCAGCTACGCTCTGCCCCAAGGAAAGACGGATGACCTCCTGGGCGTTGGCTGCCATTCCATTTGTGGAATCAGACTCCTGAGGCTTCTGCCAGGTGCACTGAGACATCTAACAGCTTTGTTTGTTCTCTGTGCAGCTCAGCTCCAGACTGGAAAGGAATCACTATTACCACTGCTTCTTAAATCTCCACATGCTTTCAGCATCCCTTGTGTATCTCAGAGAGAAATATTTGTCTCATTGAAACTCAGGGCCTCCGTCACATCTCACGTCCTCTAGTTACATCTCATGTCCTCTAGTTATGTAGAACATAACAGGGTAAAAGGTCAAGCTGACTTCCCTGAATTCAGGGAATACAGCAGTTTGTTTCTGTTCTGGGAAGTTAAGTTTGCTCTTAGTGAATTTAGTATCATTTTATAACACTTTGTTTCACAGCCATAAAGAAAGAGAAGTGGGTGCCAGAGATACAACTTAGTGGCCTGCCTGACATGCACAACATCCTGAGTTTTTTTTTTTTTTTTTTTTTCTGCGGAAGCAGGGATTGAACTCAGACTCTTGTACTTGCCAGGGAAGTGCTTATTCCACTGAAACATCTCCCCAGCCCCAACATCCTGAGTTTGATCCCTGGTATCACAAAAAAATAAATAAATATGTGTGTGTGTGTGTGTATGTGTGTGTATAAATATATGTGTGTGTGTGTGTGTGTGTGTGAAAGAGAGAAGCATAAATGATTTCTCACACATCTGACTTTTTCTTTTCTCAGAGATCTATCACTGAGCAATATTTTAGCCCAAAAGAGATGATTTCCATCAGTTATCATTTTTTTTAAAATTAATTTTATTGAGAAAGAAGTAGCAGTGAGACAGTTTCAAAACAGATTAAGTAGGAGTTATCATTTTCTTTACTCCCCACAGCCATGTTCAGTCCTGCCTTTGCCTCTGCCTAGAGATTTCCAGAAATCTCTTTCTCTGAACCAGAGCATCTTTTAGAGGTGCTTTTCAGGGCCCCCACAGTGAGAAAAGGGACTTGAGCCTTTCCCTGTTTCTGATCAGAGCAGCTCTGTTTTCCGTATCAGGGCTGAACATTTTTGAAACCGCTGTTTTAACCTTTGGCTGCCATTGTGAAACACATTCCTTGCTGCCCTGCCCCCTGTGAGGCATGGGCAGTGACTGCCAAAATTACCGAGTCCTTCAGGTTGAGCTGTTACCTACCTGCAAAAATCCAGCCAGGGCCACATAGCAAGAATGCAGTATCCACTCATCGCCTGAATGATCGATTAATTGGTTCACAAGAACATATTAACCCATAACCTCTGGATACTTCTCGATAAGAAAAGAGTATAGTTTATCATAATTTATTTTGATTTGTTTCATTTAAGCATGCCTGATCTTTGCTCCTGGAATCAGCCAATACAGACCCAGGCAAAAAGCTGACCAATCATAGGTTGTTGCTGCAGCAGCAGGGATCCTACTTAAGTCAACAAAAACAAAAGTACTTCTTGTTGGTTTCCAAGAATATCCAAGAAGTAAAAAAGTCAATAGATTACAGAGAAAGACCAGGGACCAGAATTTATTAGGATTGCACTGGCTTAAGGGCTGGCCAGTAGTTTAGCGGATTAAAGCACCTGCTGAGGCAGAAGCAGGGACCAAGGTTTGATCCCTGGCGTGCTGTGCTGGCCCTGCCCCTGGGGGCCCACTGAGACAGCGATTGAGACTGGGTTCAGTGGCACACACCTGTAATCCCAGCACTTGGGAAGCTGAAAACAGAAGAATCACTGTAAGTCCGATCTGTGTGTGAGATCCTGAGCACCCTGTACTAAATACACTAAAGAAGGATTGTACCAGTTTGCCTTTTTTTTTTTTTTTTTTTTTTAGTACTGATTGCTTTCCTATGAGCACCTACCTAGATAGTTTTCAGAACTACTCAGTGTTTTGACTATGGGAACTGCAGGTGTCTTATCTGTAAACTGCACTTTGAGAGTATCGCCAAAGCCGTTGATCTGCAGCATTCAAAACACTTCTGCATGGGGGTGGAGGTGACTTAATTTTTTTTAACTAACATGTTTCATAAAAGCTATAATGTATTTTTATAGTCAAATAATAGCTACTTAAAAAATGGGCCAAATTTAAAAGTCTGAACTTTAGGTAATGTACTCAATATTAATATCTTTAACAAAAGTATCATGGTTGTGGAAGATGCTGACATTAGGAGGCTCAAAGGAAGTACAGTAACATATTGCCTTTGAAAGTATTCTATCAATCTGAAATTATAAAAATTTATTTAATTTTTATAAATTTATATATAGCAATAAAGGTCTTCACAATGAAAAAGAAACAAATAATACCAAATCTAGAATAAGCTGAACATCAAAATCAGTAACTGCCAGGAGTGTTGACACACGCCTATAATCTAGATGCTTGGGAGGCTCAGGCAGGGAGATTGCCACAAGTTCAAGGCCAGCCTGAACTACATAGCAAGGCCCTGTCTCAAAAAAAAAAAAAAAAATTCAACCTGACATGGTAGCACATACCTGTAATCCCAGCCTAGACTACTACAAAGTGAGCTCAAAGCTAGCCTGAATTTCACAGCAAGACCCTATCAAAAAGACAAAAATATTTTTAAAAAGAGATCTAAAAAAAGTAACAATAATAGATCTCTTTTTAAAAATATTTTTGTCTTTTTTAAAAAAAGACTCCATACTTACATAAAATCAATGAATGCAGAAAGAAAGGGAAAAATCTTATATTAAAATGCCAACTAAAACCAGGGGTGGTGGGTCACACCTGTAATCATGAGGCTGAGGCAGGAGGATTGTTGTGAGTTTAAAACCAGCTTGGGCTACAAAGTGAGCTCAAGGCCAGCCTGAACTGAATAGTGATGTCTTGTTTCAAAATGATGAAAAAAAAAAAGCCAACTAATAAAATGCAAAGAGGGTAATAGAAATTATCATTTATCAACCATCATAGTAAATCATTTAGACAATCATACATGTATTAATGAAAAATCAGTGGATGAAAATTTGATGGGAACAGATATTCCCACAGTCTAAAAGTAATCTATACCTAGATTTCTTGTGACAGGGATGGCCAAATAGCTCAGCGGATTAAAGTGCCTGCAAGCAGGTTCAGAGGCTAGGGATTTGACCCCCGGCCTGCATGCTGGCCCCACCCCCAGGGCATGATGAGACAGCAATTGAGACTGGGCATGGTGGCATACGCCTGAAATCCCAGCTCTTGGGAGGCTGTAAACAGGTGGGTCATTATGAGTCCCATCCAGTAGTGAGACCCTGAACACCCTGTAGACCCTTCTCTAAAACACAAAAATAAATACAGAGTTCTTGTGACAAAGGAAAACATAGTGACTTTATAGAGGAGAAGCCAGGAAGATACTATCTTAAATGTTCAAAGTTAGTGTCATTAATACATTGACAAAATGGCATCATAAATTGGTTTTGTTTTCTTTTCTCTTTTGCCTGTGTCTGATTCTCCTAGACTCCTGTTTGCTATTTTGGTGTATTCTTTGTTCTTTATATTAGAGACTCTCCTCAAAACTCTGGTAGTCCTTGCTGGGATACTGATTTGTATCTGAGGATGAAGTGTTAAAAACCTGACTGGAGTGTTCAACAGGTGGCCTTATCTGGTGGGCAGTTACATTAAGCTGGCTTTCTTGCAGAGGAAGCCCCAGAAGTCTGTATCTGACAGTCTTCTTTGGGATAATTCCATTTTTGCAGAGAAGTAATCTTCCAAGGACCAGGGTCAGTAAGTAACCCAGCTGTCAGTGTGCTCTGAAACAGTAGAAAGGGATCTAAGATGCTCTGCTGGAGATTTCACTTACTCCACTTCCCAGATTGACCCCTACTCCATTTGCTTCTATGTGCCTTGTTTCCCAAGTCTACTGAAGTTACATATAAATTTCTCTAGCAAATAAATCTGCAGTTCCCTGAAGGAACAGAGGAGTTGTCATCTCTTGATAATTAGGGTTTAGTGATGAAATTGGGAGTCTTAATTGCTTCTACAGACTTTAATGGACGTGTGTGTGTGTGTGTGTGTGTGTGTGTGTGTGTGTGTGTGTGTGTCCATCTCCAGCCTCTTTTATTTTGAGACAGAGACTTACGAAGTCACTGGGTTGCTCAGGTGAAACTCAAAGTTTCAGTCCTCCCACTCAGTTTCCCAGAGTGCTGGGATGACAGGCATGCACCACTGCATCCAGCCCATCCTAGTTTTCATTTAGTACTTCACCCCTACCTTCAGAATTCTTGATCTTCAATTCCTGAACCACTGTAGGATTTTTCAGGGATGAATCTACTTGCATCTTGGATGGCCTCTCCCTCTTTAGGTACAATTTATTGTTTCTAATGTTCTTTGTTTTTTCTTGAGAGTAATTTTTGAGAGATGGCAGGGAGATACCTTACTCCACTTCTTAGAGTTTTAAATGTCATGGGTTCATATCTTTTCTTTCAAATTTTTCATGTGATTCTATTGCCACTGTAACCTACTCAAGCTCAAACAAGATTTTTTTCTGCTTTAGCCCTAACTTTATCCATACGTATCAGAGAAAAGAGGAGTTTCAAGCATTTTTAAAAGAGTAACAACAATGCTTTATATTTTTATAAAATGTTTAGTTCAGAGAGCACTTTGAGACCCTGTTTTGTTTTGTTTTGTTTTTGTTTTTTTGCGGAACCGGGGATTGAACTCAGGACCCTGCACTTGCCATGCAAGCCCTTATTCTACTGAGCTATCTCCCTGGCCCTCGAGACCCTGTTTTGAATAGGCCACTCTTCAGCTATATAGCAAGAGCTATTTCCTTAGACTGCAGACCCAGATTTTGTTTTTCCAGATAACTTGCCATAACATAGCCTGGTCCAGGCAAAGATGTGCTCATTAACCAGTGGTCATAGTTGTATCTGCTGTATTTCACCACCCTTGGATCTCCCGGTGGTCAGATAATTGGTTCTGGAAGATGCTGAGATCGAGTAATGGAAAGAAGGACTGATAACTGGGGAGGAGGGTGCATTTTTAAAATTTTGCTGGTATATTACAGATATACATAATGAAAACATTTATCATAGAGAATTTGTACCTGTACATGTTATATCTTGCTTCTTTTTTTTTTCACTATTTCTCTTCCCTCTCTTTAACCCCTCTTGCCTTTCTTATTTACAAAACCTTTGTTTCCATGTTTTCCTATTTTTTTCTTGTTCCTTCTTTCCTCTCCCCCCTCCCTTGTTCTTCTCATTTGAATATTTTCTTCCCATTTCTCTGGGTCTTATTACACATTTTGGTCCTCATTTACACTTTCAGTTTCTTTTTCTTTTCTAAGCTGGCGCTTTAATCCACTGAGCTATTTGGTCTGCCCACTTTCAGTTTCTTACACCACACAAACAATACAGTATTTAAATGTGTGTCTCAGTTATTTCACTCGAGTATGGTATCAAGGTTCACTCATTTACCTACAGATGTCTCAGGTCTGCCCTTCTTTATGGCAGGGTAGTATTCCATTGTATAAAAAGTGCTTGATTGATAGCCATCTGGGCTGTTGTAATATTTGGAGATTACATATTTTTCACTATAAAACATGGGTGTATGTGAATATATCACCTTTAATTCTTCCAGGAAGATACCAAAAAGGAGACCGCCTAGGTCAAGGGGAACCACTAGTCCTAGTTTTTTGAGAAATGTCCAAACTGATTTCCACAGTGGTTGCACCAGTCTACACACCCATAAACAGTGGAAAGGGCTCCTTTTTCCCCACAGACCTGCAGCACTTGTTATTAGTTGATTTCTTGATAATAGCCATTCTAGGGGGCCTATCCATTAGCTCAGTTGTTTAAGTACCTGCTTAAGCAAAACAATCAGTCTCAGGATTCTGTGGTTTGATCCCCAGATCCTCATGCCTTACCAGACCTGCCCTTAAGGCATCCTGAGCAGGCCAAAAAAAAAAATCCTTCTGATAATAGCCATTCTTTCTGGAGTAAGATGGAATCTCAGGGTTGTCTTAATTTGCATCTCTCAAATAACCAGATGCTTCCTGGTGGTCTAGTGGTTAGGATTCGGTGCTCTTAAAAGACCAGTGATGTTGAACATTTTTTCATATATTTATTTGCCATTTGTACTTCTTTATCTGAGAAGTGTCTATTCATTTCAGATGATTATTTTTTGATTGGGTCCTTAAATTTGAGAAGTCTGAATTTTTTTTTTTTTTTTTTTTTTTTTTTTTGGCAGAGCTGGGGATTGAACTCAGGCCTTGTGCTTTCCAGGGAAGCACTTATTCCACTGAGCCATCTCCCCGGCCCCTGAAGTCAGATTTTTTTTTTTTTTAACTTCTTTATATATTCTAGGTATTAGTCCTTTGTCTAAAGAAAAGCTAGAAAAAAATTTTCCAATTCTGTTGGCAGTCTCTTCGCTCAATTGGTGTTTTGTTTTGTTTTGTTTTTTGCTGTGTGAAAATGAAAGATGAGATCCCACTTGTTTATTCTTTGTAGTATTTCCTGGGTGAATGCAGATCTGATGGCACACACCTATAATCCAAACACTGAGACAGGAGGTTCAACATGAGTTCAAGGCCAGCCTGGGCTACATAGTGAGTCCAGATCAACCTGAACTACATAGCAAGACTCTGTATCAAAATATTTTTTTTCCTGTGTGATCGATATTTTGTTCATAAAGTCTTCGCCTATACCTGAGTCTTCAAGAGTGCTACCTATTCTGTCTTCCAGCAGATTTACTGTTTTTGCTTTAATATTTAGATCTTTGATCCATTTCAATTTTAGTTTAGTGTATGGGTCTAGGTTTAATCTTTGGCATGTAGAAAGCTAGCTTTTCCAGCACTATTTATTAAAGAGTCTATCTTCCAGCGAAGGTGCTTTGTTACTTTTGTCAAAGCTAACATGGCTGAGTATGTTTGAAGTTGTTTCCACATCTTCTAATCTGTTTCATTGATTCTCAGTTCTGGTTTTCTGATTGTTTTGTTTTGCTTTTTTGGGCCAGTACCATGCTGTTTTTACCATAGTACCTTTATAGTATAATTTCAAGTTAGGAATTGAGATACTCCCTGCCTTGCCTTTGTTGCCCAGAATTTCCTTTGCTATTCTAGGTCTCTTTTGATCCCAAATTAATTTTAGGATTATTTTCTCTAATTTTGTGAGATACGTTATTTGTACTTTGATCAGGATTGTATTAAATCTGTTTAACAGTTTTGGAAGTACACTACTTTCACTATATTGGTTCTTCCTACCCAAGAACAGGGCTATCTTTCCATTTTCTGAGGTCCTCTTCAATCTCCTTTTTCACAGTACTGTAGTTTTTAAGGTAGAGGTCTTTATCCTTCATTAGTTTGATCCTTAGATATTTCATTTTTTTAGATGCTATTGTGGAAGGTGCTATTTCCTTAATTTCTTTCTTACTGAGTTTGTGTGTGTGTGTGTGTGTGTGTGTGTGTGTGTACAGGAATTC